>OZ010591.1:106713928-106763928 GCA_963932145.1 Acanthosepion lycidas
AGCTATAAAGGGAAGAGATGTTCTTCTTTTGCAAAGAGGTGACAATCATTATGTATGTATGTATGTATGATCACAATTATTCTTAGTAACTATTTTCAATTGATAAAATTCTACAACAACTTGTAAATTTTCCGTTTCCCTGATTTGTCTTTGGACATCATAAAATGTCAAATTAAATTAGACATTCTCAGCGTTAAGTCTTCCAAATGTTATTGATTATAATTTTAGCAATATTGTCATTTCGTGTTAACAAGAATGGAGTTGTGAAATTTGGTGAAACAATATAGCAACGGTTTTCCTTGTAAAAAGAAATGAGAAAGAAGAAAGGTACAGCTGTCTTTTCCCATCAGTGAATCTCTGGCAAATGTGACTTGATTGAAGTCATGTATTGTCTTCCCATACCTCGCTTGAGAAAGCAAATACATTGTATACGGATTCAGTGTGTTAATGTGAAAGGGTTGACCAAACAAAAGCGTCGGCCAGTTCGTGAATCGATTGGAACAAGCAAAACATTTAATCAAGGTAGTGGGGACGGCAAAACTTGGTGATTGTGCAATGGTAAATGGGAAGAGAACAATGAACAGATTTGGTTACAAGTGGGTGGAGGGACATTGAGGAGAAAGACGGGGATATATTCTTGAAGGAAAATAGCAAAGAAGGACACACACACATATATATATATATATATATATATATATATATATATATATAGAGAGAGAGAGAGAGAGAGAGAGAGAGATAGATGTATATATATAAATATAAATATATATATATATATAGATAGAGAGAGAGAGAGAAAGAGATAGAGAGATAGATAAATAGATAGATATGAACAGATTAAGATAGTTATCAATAAATTGAGACACACAAATAGGTAGGTAGATATATATGAACAGATATATATATATATATATATATATATATATATATATATATATATATAGATATATAGATAGATAGATAGATATTAACAGACTGAGATAGATAGATAGATAGATAGATAGATAGATAGATAGAAGACAGAGTAAGAAAAGAACATAGAGAGAGTTTAGAAGAAAAGTGATAAAAAGAGGAAGAACCTGAAAATCGTTAAACTGCAAAAAGACAAAAAAGAAAGAAATTAAATCCATAAAAGATGAAGAACGATGTGATATATATATATATATATATATATATATATATATATATATATATATATATATATATATATATATATATATAATCCTATCGGTAGTGACAAAAAATATTAAATAATAAAATAAAATAAAAATAAAACATGTAGACCTACTTCAAAAATAAAAAAAACGGAATAAAATGTGTGACTGTGTGCGTAGGTGGTTGCGTATGCGTAAGTGTGTGTGTTAGAGAGAGAGAGAGTGAAAAAGGAGAAGGATTGTTCATGAATATGTTTTTTTTCCGTGAAGACGTCTCATAGTGGAGTTAGGTGCTCTCTATATCAATTGTCCGCCGGTAGGAGGAGTAGCAAATGCATGAACCTGAAGCCATCTTTCTTACAATTAGGTGTGAGTTTTTTTTTCTCATGCAAGTTATTTCCTGACGTCTTCCATATTGAAAAAAATTACCTAGTTTGAAATTTGATTTTTTTCCTCCTTTAATTTCGTTTTGTAGATGTAAATGATGTTTTAAAATTTAGTCCTCATTATCGTGGCACTCCTGAACGATGCAATAACTTGTATCGATATTTTTTCGATGACTCAAGAAGCGTTGCTACAAAGGCAACATAGCAACAGAGAAAACAAATAGACAGTCCCCATTGATACTACAACGGAGTTGTTTATTTCGTTTTTCCAAATACATGGATATTTAAAATCATTAATTCATGTCTCCCCACAGGCGACGGTGTTTGGACAGCACCGATATCAATGGTACTTGAAAAATAGGCTTTGCTCTTTTTCGTTTCGTTTGCAATTCTCAGAAATGCCATTTCATCATATTCGCATTAAACATGCAATGTAATCTGATTTCTTACTAAAACTGTCACTTGCAATTGCATTTTCTTTTGCTTGAAGAAGCGTAACAGAGATCTCTTTTTCAGGTGGTTGGAATGTCGAACTGAACCCTTTATTTCGCTCACTGGGGTAGACTGTTCTAGTTCCACGTGCCATGTTTAATGGATGTCAGTTATCAGTTATCTCCTGTTAATTTCCCTCTGAAAGTTCTCCACAGCCTTAAACGGGTATTGAACTCACATTCTTTGGGTCTTGTCACTGGATCTAACTAACGCCTTTATCCATGTGACATGTGTCCTTGAGGACATCTGTGTATAAATTTCTGGTTATTATAAAACAAATGTCTTCAGCATCGTTTTTGTACCAATGCTCATATTGCAATTTTTGCTGTTATCATTGCATGTTTGTAATAAATATGGCGACACAGATGAGGACAATAGTCCGAATAATATAGACAGATACTGTAAAGCCGAAACGTTGTAATAAAAAAGCGACAAAGATGAGGGCAATAGTCCGAATAATGTAAATAATATACATAATGCCTCATGTCAGAAATATAGACAGGTACTGAAAGGCCGAAACGTTGTAATAAAGATGGCGACAAAGATAAGGACAATAGTCCGAATAATGTAAATAGTGTACATACCTCAACTCAGAAATATAGACAGATACTAGACAGTTATTAGTCAGCAGTTCGACCTAGTTAACCAATTCTTGCACATCTTAGCAGATGTCACCTTTTTACAAGCAAGGTTAATGTGTTTGCTTTTAAAAAGAGTTTTGAAAATTCTAACTGTTATCTGAATGAAAATATTTTTGTCAAGCTCAACATGAGAAAAATGAAAGATTGTGATGCTTCAAACATGCAGTCAGGTTTTGTTGGTCTTGGATTTATCATTTCAGTTGCGCTCTATATCGCCAGTTTATCGATAGTATAAACCAGTCATGAACAAAGTGCCCTGCGTGGGTCACAGGGTGTCAATTTCGCACGCCAAATTCCTCGAGGAAAATAATAATTTATTAGTGCTCTTTATTTCGTTTCGTCCTCACTTGTTCACTCACATTTTCTCAGGCATAACTGCATAAATAAACAATGATTAAGCATAACGTCTCTTGAATTTTGAAACTTTTCCTTGAAGGTAATGTTTTCATGATTTTGAAGGATCGGTGATTTTCAATAAGGAAGGCCATGCGTGTAAATATCATTTGCTTTAGAAACAGAACGATCATAATATATATATATATTTTTTTTTGTATGGAGAAGAAACCTATTTTCTGGAGAAGAATCATATTTTTCTCTAGAAAATAAATATATTTTTTAATTTAAAATTCATTTTTTGTATTTTCATGAATAAATAAGAAATCACATGCAACATTGTGTTTTGTGTGATAAAATTATACCGGGACCTCATGTTTTTAATTATTGAGAATTTCTTTCTCCAAAAACAATCAGCTTTTAACCATTTCTATGGCGTGTAAGTTCTTCTCTGATGAAAATGGCTGAGACAGCTTCAACGAAAAAATACCTTGAAACTTTTTAGTAGTACGGCGTGCCTTATGATGAGCCATATCTGATGCAGCCCACTAGTCGGTAAAGGTTGCCCATGCCTAGTATAAGCGAATGACGATTAATATTTTCTTACTAGTCTTATTGGAAGAGAGGTACAGAAATGAGAGCATGGATACTAAAAAGAATCGGAAGGAAAACCTAAAGTCGGCGTATTCCGCTAGTTGGCTGAGCGACCTTCTGCGGGTCCTTTTAGCCTGTCCCTCAAGCCTCGGTGGGGGAAGCGTTTTGGCGCTTCAAAATTGATGTGTCGCTCTGTTAACTTTACTTCGTTTTGTATTCATATCCAAAACATAAGTAATCTATCACTGCCAGAATACAACGCCCACAAGGAATTCTGAGCAATCCAGACACAGGCTCTGCATAATTTAGCATTAGCTTTTATCTCAGCTAAAACTCTAGTACTGACAACGGACAAATTTTCTTAAATACAGCAGCTACTAGACAGCTATACCTTATCTTCAATTCGTTACGAGCTTTTCTTTTTTCGAGTCACTAAGAATTTTTCCATTCAAATCAGATTCGGATTTATGAATGAGCAATAACGTATTTTTCTTCGTATTAAGAAGGGCTACATGGAAGCATAAAGCATCTTGGGAGTCAATCCTAGAAACTTAGGAAAAGCCCTCTTAGCAGAATGGATTAGCTAGCCCATTTCTAAGCTTATAAACGGCCTGTATCAAAACCTGTCACAATTGAACGCAGAATTCATGCGTGATGATAGACTTGAACCATGAAATTATTTTATATCTAAAACAAGAAACATTAAACTAATTGACTTTCTCTTTTCAGCTTTTCGGAGAAGACGTTTAGCCATCTTGACACCATTGTCGTAAGAATCACTGAAAAATCCGTTATTCTGTTATTCAGCTAGAAAGAGATCAGGTTAAAATCGTTTTGCGTCAGCAAACGAGCAATGGTGAGCGGAAAAAGATAATTCAGTAATGTTATCGAAATTCAAACTCTGACTTCCATCTTCAAATCCATTCAAGAACTATCAAGAGAACAAGCGAATAACTAAAAAAAAGAGGGAATAGTAGAGAGAAAAACTGGCTCAGGAGGTCACAACAAGAAGAGGGGACTACATTTCAACTTAGATATTACAGATCAATTAGAAAAGTTCCAACTCAATCCATAAGACGTTTCACACGTTAGAGAGGAGTTTCGTCAGGGTTGCAACTGTCAGCCGTTGCAATGAAACACAAATCAGTAATGGATCGATAAACATCGTTTTTGCCTTACTAGTTGCACCCGTGATGATGATCTTTGAAAGTGATGAAAAGTATTTGGGAAATAAAAGGCATTTTAACTATTACGGTGCATTTCTTGCCACTTTTGATTGTAATATACCGAAAAATATTCGGGATATGAAAGGATCATGATGAAAATAAGCATAATGTTTGTAATTTATTCAATCAGTCATGCCTAAAAGAAGATTTGCTGCCTAAATACACAATATATATATATATATATATATATATATATATATATGTGTGTGTGTGTGTGTGTGTATGACGAGTGGATTTCTGAAATTGTTTAAGTCATATATAGAAATAAATTCAACCACAATATTGATTTTAAAAATGCTGCACTGATAAAACAAAAAGAAAATGACTCACTGAAGAAAAATCCTCGAGAGAGCCGCCATTGAATATTATCCAAATATTAATCTACGCCCAGGCATTTTCTATATATATATATATATATATATATATATATATATATATAGTCTAGGTAATTGATCCGTTGTTATGTAATCCAGATGGGTCTCATAATATCAGAGATTAAAACTGATCCACGCATAGAGCTCAATGTATTTGATTTTTTGCTGTATAACATATATATATATATATATATATATATATATATATATATATATATATATATATATTAGGTTGGTGCAAAAATAATGACGTAATAATGTCGTTTTTGACGTTAAAAAATACGCCAAAGAACGATATTATTACGTCATTATTTTTGCACCATTCTAATATATATATATGTGTAATAGAGAGCGAGAAATGAGAGGGAAACACGAGAAAAAGAAAAAAAGAGAGAAAGAAATCGTGAGAAATCTAAAATGAACTTAAATTAGAAAACACTAGATAAGCGACAATTATCTTCAAAATATAAGCCATTCTTCTCCAATATCTTTTTTTGTTTTGTTTTGTTTTTCCTGTTCACCATGTCGCCAACGAAGATACAGAGTTGAACGGAAGACAGGATGTTATGACTGGCTGAAAGCTGCCAAACTGAATCAGCTTTTGACAAAATATAAATCAATTATGTGGGAATTCTAAAAACAAAAAGTGATTAAAAAAAAAAGCAAGCCAAAATGAAAACGTTATGAAAATGGAAACGAATTAGTCAACCGTGTCAGGCAAAACTTGCAATAGTTTAATGGTTGGCATTCTGCTGCTATATTAAACGTGATGATTACTCGATGCCCGTTTAATTTGGCGTTGGATTTGATGAAAAATAGGAAATAAATAACAAAGTATCGTTTCGTGTTTAGTAGTGACAAATAGAATTGACTCGAACACACACTAATACAATAACCCGTATTTTCCATTAGATCAGCCACAGTGAAACCTGTTTCATGCCAATCTAATCTAAGCAAATAATGCTACCAATAATAACCCTACTAGAAAATTTTGCCTTATTTCTACGGTGTCACCAGTATACAGGGAATAACTGTGGATTCAGGAGTCCTTAATGATCAAGACCAGTAGAGCATGGTAGATTGTCTATGGCAGCAGACAAGTGTCACTGACGCAACCCAAAAACATATTAAATGATGTAGATACTAGGCGTATATGTAGGTCAGTTCAAACTTGTTTGGCTTCAATGTGATACTTCAGTAGAAGTCCACTCCAGTAGAATAAGATTGATTTGTTTTTACGGCTTATCAAAACTTTGGGAAAAAAATCTATTTTACCACATGTGGGGATTACTTCCAGGCATAAGGTAAACATATTTTTTTTTATTGTTCATTATATTGCTCTGTACAAATAAACTTATCAAGCTCATTTTTTTGTGAATTAATTTCAATATTTTTATATTACACTATTCCCCACATGAGATAAAAACCGTTTTTTTATTTTTGATATTTCCCAGACTATATGAATTTAAGCGAATTACTAGGTTGGCATCTCGGTCCCACCGATTCACTGACGAAACAGTTAAATGTAACCGTCACTTCTACTCGAAAAGCATCTTCTCTCGCACTTCCCGTCTGTGGAACTCCCTTCTCCTTCCTTGCTTCCCTGATAAGTATAATCTTCAAATATTCATTGTAATGTCAATCGACATCTTCGGATGCCTTGATCATATTCCACGTCTTTCTCTTTATGCTTTCCTTAAAGATGCCACTTTACTCCCACTCACTGTAACCCCTTGCCTGGCAAATCCGACTTGCTTGGGGTGAAATGCTGGAAAATAATGATAATATATATATATATTTAAGGACATTTTTTATGTTTATACATTCTTTTTATTGATACAAATATTTAACTAAATGCTCTGTTTATAATAAACAGTATTAAACCACATTTACCGGCCTGAATACCCGAGGAATTTTCACAGAAAATATTCGTCCTCCGACAGGATTCGAACCTGTATCCTATAAGGAACCGCCATTTAGCTTGACGTGGCTTTACCGATTTGGCCACAGAGGAGCGTTCGGTAAGCAAGTTCGAATTTACTCTATTTAAACTTCAATCTTCCATGACTCTCTTACGCATATTCATATCTGCTCATGGCATATCAAATGTAAACAAATGACGTCACACATTATGAAATGGACAATTATTATCAGACATTTTTATGTTTATATATTCTTTTTATAGATACAAATATTTAAGTAAATTCTCTGTTAAATAATAAGCCTACATTCTGTCTATCAATATCTATTAGGTTGGTGCAAAGATAATGTCGTTTTCTCACATAGTAATATATGTGAGAAAACGACATTATTTTTGCACCAACCTAATATATTAGATCTGTCAAATTTTCGAATAAATTGTTCTGTGTTTTGGCAAAATTCATATTAACTTTTATTTTGGTAAATTTAACGACAACAAAAAACAAATTATTCGGTCATTTGATACGCAGAACTTGTTTATTTAATAAAATTATCACTGAGAGTATTCTCAATGCCAAAAAATGTTTCAAAGAATTCTTGCTAATTTCATTACATATATATATATATATATATATATATATATATATATATATATATATATATATATATATATTGTCATACACAGACAGACTGTTTCGCTGTATCAAAGCGCATCAATGTGGCTAGACGTCCGTTTGCCACTAGCTAGGATCGAAACCAGGCTGAATTAAATATATATATATATATATATATATATATATATATATATATATATATATATATATATATATATATATATATATATATATATATAAGTGTGAACATAAACTAATTTATATTTGATTTAAATTCGGGTGAAAATAAAGACAAAAATTGTCCAAAATTTGGATATTTTTTTAATAAGATGTTCCTTGATCTAACCTTTCGGCTCACATGAGCCATCTTCAGAGTGGTTATAAGGACAATTATTTTTACCCGAAATTAAAGCATACTTTGTTTTGAACTATTCATGATCAAACATAATAGACTTTCATATGTGTGCGTGTGTGTGTGTGTGTATCTGTGTTTGTGTATGTGTGTGTGTGTGTGTGTGTGTGTGCACCATTTCAGTGAATAATATCGGCATATTTTGTATATGTATTTTTATAATATTAAACATATAATACTATTTTACATTTCTAACATTTCTGGTTACCACCGCATCCTTATATTGGGATGCATGCTTTGAAAAAAATCATCATAGTTACAAGTATCAAATTAAAAACGATTAAAATAATCATAGCAGCGGTTGTTTCGATGTGTTTTTTCAAAAATCACCTTCACAACGATCACAGTGAAAATAAGTTTTTTTCTTCGCATTATACTTCAGTAGATGATCTTGTAGGAAATCGAAAGTACTTGGATAAGTAAAAACTACAGCGGCTTCCTTGATGAATTTCAACTCAGCATTCAACATCAACAGGCTCATTAGAGAAATAGATAGGATTACTATAAAAATAGACACAATAAATCTATATTATTCAATAAAGCATACTTGAATGAAGATATGCTGTCTATATATGTATATATATGTGTGTGTGTGTGTGTGTGTGTGTGTGTGTATGTATGTATGTATATAAACATAAGGAATAGCAGACAGATTAAGAATCCGCAGTTCTTTAGCATTCAAACTTTTTGAAAAAAAGTGCTTAATTAAACGTAAAGCAAAATATTTTAATAATATTTTTATTTTAAATATATTTTACATCGTCACAGGAAAATTTCTGTTGCGAAAATTAACATCGTCGGATGACTGGACAATTTTAATTCTCGAAACAGGAATTTCTGAGTCGCGATACAAAATATTATTAGATAAACATAGATACAAATATTTAAGTAAATGTTCTGTTCATAATAAACAGTATTAACACCATTTACAGGCCTGAATTCTCGGATTTTATTCAGTTCATAATATGCGACGTCATTTGTTTACATTTGGAAACGCATCAAGCAGATATGAATGTACGTGAGAGAATCATGGAAGATTGTAGTTAAACAACAGTAAAATTCGACCTTGCTAACTGAACGCTCCTCTGTGGAGAAATCGGCAAAAGCACGTCAGGCTGTATGACAGTTCCGTATAGGATACAGGTTCGATTCCTGTAGGAGGACGCATATTTCCTATGAAAATTTCTCAGGCATTCAGGACGGTAAGTTGTTAATATTGTTTATTATAAACAGAGCATATATATATATATATATATATATATATATATATATATATATATATATATATATATATATATATATATATATATATATATATATATATATATATATATATATATATATATAAGCCTGCCTTATCTGATGACAGTATGCAAATGAAATAAATCTAAATAGCTCTAAAAGTTCTAAACCAATATTTGTCAAATAAAAACTCGTCCATCCCTACCCTTAGTAATATATTTTATTTTTTTTTTGTTTACATATTTGGAATTTCCGAAAATGAACTGACTGAATTCATTAAACTAATATTATCTTAAGACCTCTGAAATCTAATAAAAACTATTTTTCGTTTTTGTCCATAATATATCATTAATACTGTGTAAAGGGAAGGTTCTAAACCACTGCTGAAAAACAGAAAAATAACAAAGTTATTGTGTGAGGGAATGTCCGCATTGAATATATCAATGAAGCTTTGCAGATATCAGCGAACGATAATGAAAGCTGTTGAAAATATAAGTTGAAAACTCGACGCAATGGAAAAGGCTTTAAGAATTTGCTTCCTAGAGATGAACGTAAACTATAGCGAGTTATAGTGAAAACTCACTTTTGACCAGCGCTCAGATCTGGAACTGAAGGAATCAAGAAGGACAAAAGGTTTTCAGTACTTTGTGAATTGGGATCTGTAAAAAGTTCTCCTAGGTAACCTACTCTCAAATAAACACGCATGCGCACACACACACACAAACTAACATATATATAGTAGGTTGGTGCAAAAATAATGTCGTTTTCTCCCATATGTTACTATGTGAGAAAACGACATTATTTTTGCACCAACCTAATATTTAGGCAGTATATTATATATATATATATATATATATATATATATATATATATATATATATATATATATATATATATATATATAATGGGGTAATGTACGTATATATAAGTATGATTGTCCATCTGACGTAATGTATTGAAGCCAAAAGAATTTATATACAACAACAAAAGAATGATTTTTGTATGGAAATGTCCGTTGCGAGAAAATGTCAGAAATTTATTCGCGTTCCATTGATTGTGATGACATCTTCCATTTTGGATCATGGTAGCGAGAACATAATGGAACTTTGATAATTTACAGTGCATAAAGAAGAAATAGAATTGCAACTGAGAAACAATATGAATATATGAGAAGGGTGCTGAAAAATTTGTCGTCAAGAACAACATGCCTTTGCATATTATCCCTCACTTCTATCAGGATTCGGACTTTCATACAAAATCTTCATATGATCTTATCGTTACGTAATTTGTATCTATCTAGTTATCATAATGTTGGTGTAGTTATATATTTTGCTAAGATTACATTTTCTTAATTAAAAAAAAAAAATTTTTGTCAATTTAAGTAAGCTGAAATTATATATGTATATAAAAAAATATAAAATTAAATATATTAAATTGAAGTTGTGAATATTTATTTTTATAGTTTTTTATTAGTTTTTAATTAAAGAAAGATTACTGTTTCTTATATATTAATTTATATTAAAAAATAATTACTAACTCACATTAAAAATAAACCGACATTTTCATTAAATTTTAATCTGGATCAACTTTTTTTTTTCATATATTTATTTTTAGGCCTACATGTAACAATCAATTCATCTCTCTTTTTTTAATAATCTTAGATTATTTAAACCTCTTAGCTGCCAATGTGCAGCGAGTTATTCTGATTAGAGTTAACTGGAAAAACTTGTGCCAGATTAGTATCAGAAATTTTGAAATCAGTTTCCGGAAAACAGATGATGGCGATTGGCGTTTCATTCAAATCTTTGAATAATTTATATGGCAGAAAAAAACGGAAGGGAATTCCACAGACGTGAAGTGCGAGAGAAGAAACTATTAGAATAGAACTTACGGTTTCATCTATGTATTTCAACATTAAGTTGCCAATCTAGTAGGACGCTTAAATTTCTGCAGTCAAGGCATCAAGAAAGGAAACTCATCATAAAGTTAACCATAAAAATATTTGTAGAAACCTGAGAGAAAGAGAAGTCATGTCATACCGGCGAAATAGTGACAGAAGACGATACGCCAGGGCAGCGTCGATAGCAATAAGAGACCATTTTTGAATTTTGTCAAGAATCTCGAAATAGTAGAAACACCACCCAGATACGGTACGCAATAGTCTATGCATGGACGATAAGTGGTGCCATACGTCATTTTAAAAATATTAATTTGCAAATATATTCATAGAACTATAATATCAAGGATCGCGAACCCAAAAAAAGCTGGAATAGTTTGTTCATGGAACGTAATTTCTAAGAAGGAATGCACAATATTAATAAACATAACATTAAATCTATATGAAGAAAATTAAACGTTGAAAGGTTTTTCAACTACATGTATAAAAGTAAACACATCGCATATACAGACTATATATATGTAAATAAATAGCTCTCTCTCTCTCACTCTCTCTCTCTCTATATATATATATATATATATGTGTGTGTGTGTGTGTGCGTGTGTGTGTTTAAGTATATTACATGATATGATATATATACAATATGTATAACTATCTATGTATGTATGTAATAAAACGCTGAATGTAACTCTACCACGTGTTCGGCCGCCAGAGTCTCACCACCTTACGAGATATTGTCGGTCGAAACCTCGATAGTGTACCATTCACCGTTTTATTAAAATAAATCGCTCAACATGTTTGATTTTTCTAAACTTGATATTGAGCACTTTTTAACATATACAATTTTAAACGACTATTTTAGCCTTTATTATTTTATTATTATGAATATGTATATATATATTAATCATTCAATATATATTAATCATTCAATCATTAATTGTCCCGTTTATTAAGATTAAGTACGTAAAATCCGACTTCCTCTCACCCGGGTAAAATCTGCGACTGATGCCAAATCAGTCGGGTTTCAATGCCAGCTTTAGGCAAATGGATATTAGTCACATACTGATGAGCTGTGATACAGCGAAACAGTCTGTGGATTCCACTATATATATATACATATATATATATATATATATATATATATATATATATATATATATATATAAAGAGTGAGAGTTTATAGCTTTTATCAACGGGAGAAAAGTGCATATTTTAAAGAGTAAAGAGAAACTGTAAACGCTTTTGGTTGTAATAATAATTTCTTGTATTTGTAGGTCATATTTGACCTACAAATATAAGATAAAATCATAGACAAATTAAACCAGCTCTAAACAAGTCATAAGTTCACACCAATAACTACACACAATACACACATTTTGGCAAAACACTCTGGTCTGATCATACACAGGCATAAACACACCATACAAATACATGTAGTTACTGTATAAATTCCTTTATAATAATATAATACATAGTATATATCATATTATATATATATATATATATATATATATATATATATATATATATATATATATATATATATATATATATATATATCTTACTTATTATAAAACGCAGATTGTGTGTGTGTTTGTGTGTGTGTCTGTAACGTTTATATATTGGATCGGATTTCCTACACTTTTCAACCAATTTCAACAACACCCCACAGGACTACGTAAAATTACCTTGCGGTGGTTTTAACAGCGCCAAAATTTGGAAAAACACAATTGTTTTTGCACAAAATCAATTTGAAAACACGATTAAGAGAAATGAAAGGAGGACAACTCACTTCGAGTTATACTTATTATAAAATCCAGGTTGGTTGTTTGTGTTTGTGTTCGTTTATATATGGGATTGGATTTCCTACAATTTTCAACCGATTTCAACAAAACTTCATTTTTTTTTTTTTTTGGTAGGTAGTGTTTCTTATTGTCTTGCATACTTTTTCCTTTATTTTTACATTCAGAATGCTTTAAAAATTCCAATTACAAGACAATAGTTCGGCGTAGCCTCCTTCGGGTTCCTCCCCGCCGGTAGGCAGAGAGTTCAACCGATCAGCCGATCAGCCGGTCGCCCGACTTCGGACCGAACACACTAGAGGGAACACATCCACACACATACTCACACACATGGACCCTACGCAACATACAAATTGTTTGTGAATATATACTATTTGCTTGTAATAAAACAATATATACGGGCGTTAGATCAAATAATTTGAACACCTGGCTTAAGCATTTATTTATTGATTAATAAGGTGTTGGACCTCCATTAACTTGTAAAACTGCTTTGGTTCTATGTGGAATGGAATCAAGTAAGTTTTGAATTGGTTCCAAATGTTTTCCTGACCACCTCATCGACCACCAGATTAGACTATTTCTTTCAATATTGAAGACACAAACAAAAATAAAATATATATTTAATATATACAAAAATAACATATATACTTTCTACAAAAGCCAAATACCCTTAAACCATGAACAACTTGAATGTTGCCCTACTTTTTTGAGGGGAAAATATTTCCCTACAATTTTGGACTCGGCCATCCGAGGAAAGATATAAAATTATTCCCACATCAAGAGGAGTAGGAGGAGTATAGGGAGGAGCAGTAGATTTTGATGAAAAGTCATTCACGGCTAAACATTCTCTTCACTAAACGGTAATAAACTTGTTAAACTAATTCCGTTTTTCTACTGTTGTTTTTGATCAACTCAGTTACAACAATTAGAAATGTCATAAATAAATACATTATCCAGTTGACCGAAAGAAAAAATTAAATTATCAAAAATATAAAAAATTAAAATAGTTAACCTCATCCTCAAAAATAGCAACACTCCTGAAGAATAAAATATACAAAGAATGAATATAATTTACGAGTTCAAATCCTCCTTAAGAAACTGTGGTCCTGATCAAACTGAATTCATAAATAATTACATTGATCAGACTACTACATGCCTGTCTAGACGACTAACGTTACATTTATAATGGATGGCTTATCAATACAAAAGAAAAAGACAACACTCAGTAATAATAACTACGAACACGGCCACGATGTGCTGACATTGTTCGGAAAATAAAACATTCCTAAAAAAAAATATCATAAATATTATAAAATTATATCATCGTTTATAATGTCTAAAAATATTCGAAAGCGCTCAGAATCACTGAACATTTGGACAGTTTTGCACATTTCAGAAAAGAAAACACTTGTTCGAAAACAAGAAAAATTAAATAAAAAAGCTTAATCGCTGTATATTGTCTTTAATGAAACACACACACACACACACACACACACACATATATATATATATATATATATATATATATATATATATATATATATATATATATATATATATAGGGATCATTGCAAATAAAGGTACAAAATTCTGGAAGGCGTTATAATACTGAAGAAACAAAATTAATTAAAATATATTTCTCTATATAAAATTCTATACTGAAGTGTGTATAAAAAAAGAATACATATAGAAAGTTGGAACATAATACATGCGTTAATTCTTTCGCAATGATGTCACTTCACATAAAATTAATTCCAGTCCTAATTACATCAGTCTAAAAGGTCAGACTTTAATCAAATACATCTTGATTAACATATTGAAAGCACCCAGTTCTTGACAATGACTGTAATAGTCGAAAAGTAATTGAATATATTTAGGAAAAACATGAATTTTGGTCAATTTATTGATATCTTCTATCCTGATGTACAAAATATCAGAAAACACATATTAAAAGGATTAATAAATATATTTTCTCAATAGAAATTAATAAAACTTGTATGACTGAATATATATATATATATATATATATATATATATATATATATATATATATATATATATATATATATATAATAAATTAACTGATTTAAAATATGGTTTCTTCGCGACACAGGAATTACCATGTTTCAAAAACCGAACCTAAAAACTATTTAACTGTAAAATTAAAAATGTCCTAATGACTCGATTTCTCTGTATCCTACGAAATAAGAAATTATAAAATTTGAAAATAAGTTATGCCAAAATTCGCTTGAAGACGAAACAGAACTAATGCTTTTAAGTTTACTTATATAATTGAATTTGAAGTTTTTAGCGAAGAAACCATATTTTAAATCAGTTAATTTATAATATTTATGCTCTGTAAATTTACATTGAGCAATGTGTTGCAAAAATTAAAATATCAATAAGAACACCGGATTATATATCTTACTGTCCTTTCTTTTTATATATATATATATATATATATATATATATATATATATATATATATATATATATATATATATATATATATATATATATATATATATGCTCCAGGTGTCTGAATTCAGCCCATCAAAAAGTGTGTCTGGTCCTGCACGAAACCTTCACCACTATAATCTAATCTCATGTGCTGCTGTCGGGCTGTCGGTTTCATGGGAACTGATCTGCTTGAGCCTCGCCTCATATGTTGAATTCGACGGGATAGTCGACTATATATATATATATATATATATATATATATATATATATATATATATATATATATATATATATATATATATATATATATATAATTAGAACATGGACATAATATCTTGACGGTGTTTTGAAACAAAAAAATGAAAACATTTTATAAAACATACATACAACAAACTATTTCTAATTTTAACAGTTAAAATATAATCCTAAATGTATAGACGAAGGCGCTCGGATAAAAAGATCATTCGGGCAGTTTTTATATAATTTATCATCCGAAAAGAGAAAAAAAATTATTAGATCGCATGAGAAATTGTATAAAAAACTAAATAAAAGCACCTTGTCTGTCGTTTTTAATGAAATGTCCATATATATATATATATATATATATATATATATATATATATATATATATATATTAAAGGAAAAATATCAGGAAACGAAACATAATAAGGTTCAACCCGCCATGTCACAATAATGTCAAATCCACTGTAAGTAGAATTTTACGAAATTTATTTCACAAGTAATTTGGTCATTCTGCAACAATAAATAAAGATTTTCAACAAATGTAACATTAAGGTAAGTTATAGCTGTACAAAATACATAGAGAATTACATATTCCGCCAGAACAATAATATATTAAGCAAGTTCCCAAAGAAAACACTATAAATAATCCTCCTAAAATTCAATGCAACTACCGTAAAAACGCAACCTCCCCATTAATCAGCGAGTTTATGACAGAAGCTATTATATACAGAACTACCATCAAATCAGACGATGATGTAAAATATTACTTTGGATCCACTGAGAATAGCTGGAAATCGCGTTTCAACCACCACAAAATGACACTGAGAAACATTAATTAGAAAAAAATGTCCAACGCTTTCAAAGTATGTTTGGCGATTAAAACTAATCATAAGTATCCAACCATTAATTTGGAGATAATCGCGACGCTATGCCAAACCACAAAAAGGGAGACAGATGTAACTTATGTTCATTGGATAAGCTTATTATATTAAAACACTTAAATAATTGTAACTTGTTGAACACGAGGTTCGAATTAATGTTTACATGAATCCAAAATTCCAAATGCTGGCTCAAAAACATTGACCCCAATTAAAAGTGATTGTAATACGGATTTTACGAATATTAATTTAATATGCAACAGCTTTTAATATTCTCAGAATTCCTCATCAATAACATTTCTTATATACCTATACACTCATACAATGCAATATTACTGTACTTGATTAATTTATAACGTGTGTATAAATATAACTTCACCATTATTAAGTACATTAGATATATAGTCATGATCTATTATTTATTTATTTTTGTACCTTTACATGATATTTCTAAGCTGCGTTCTAGTTTACGTTAATCGATATAACTTGGGTGTTTTATGATAAAAAAATGAAACTTACCTCCCTTGATATACTGTTTGATTTCGAATCCAAATAAAAATTTCAAATAATTTCTTATTTATGCATTCTTTATTGTTTTCAATACTTGGACATTTGAACTTATGAATTTGAACGATTCAAATTATTAATAATAACGTCTATATTTGAAATAGACAAGTTTGTACACACAATTTTGAATCATCCTCACGAGAAGGCAACAGATAACGGTCAGAATCCACGCCTGAAGATTGCATTAACTGCATGAAATTCCGAGTAGTGTTATCGACTTGGGATATTATGTATATTACACTAATATATACTTATAGTTCTGTTTCATAAGTGAGCACTACATTTATAGCATCTGAGGAATAAATATACTTACGTACATGCAAGTATATATGCTTGTATGTACATTTTTATACTACACATTTATACATATATATATATATATATATATATATGTATGTGTGTATGTATGTGTGTGTGTGTGGTTATGTATATATGTATGTATGTATTAAGACAGTTTTTACATTTATACGTTCTTTTTATAGATACAAATGATTAAGTAAATGCTCTGCTTATAATAAACAGTATTAACAACATTTACCGGACTGAATAACCGAGAAATTTTGAAAGAAAATATTCGTCCTCCGACAGGATTCGAACCTGTATTGTATACGTTATTTGTTTACATTTGGATACGCATCGAGCAGATATGAATGTATGAGAGAAAATCATGGAAAATTGTGGTTCAAAAACAGTAAAATCGACTTTGCTAACCGAAACGCACTTCTGTGGCTCAATCGGTAAAAGCACGTCAGCCTATATGACGGTTCCATATTGGATACAGGATCGATTCCTGTCTGAGGAAGCATATTTTCTATGAGAATTTCTCGGACATTCAGGCCGGTAAATAGTGTTAATACTGTTTATTATAAACAGAACATTTACTTAAATATTTGTATCTATAAAAAGAACGTATAATCATAAAAATGTCTTAAAATAATTGTCAGATTTGTCCATTTCAATATATATATATAATATATAATGGGAGATCCAAACATCGTTTAATATATAAAATATTCATATTCGAAAATAAGTAGACAACCTTCATGTATAGGACACTCTATGGAAAAACAAAAAAAAAGATCATTTTGCCGATTTTGACGTGAGCGGTGTATACTTATTCTAATAGGTAGCAGATATTCAGATAAATATTTTCAAAGATTTCTTGTAACGTTGTCATGTGCCATTTTATCTCTGAGTTTAAGACGCTAATGTATGCTGCAATAATTTCCATTGCTCGGGTACAAGCAAGTGTCATAGCATGGAGACGCACTTATGTTCCTTTTATTCGATTAAGGTCGTGTGGGAAGGGTTGAAATGTCAGTCTTCGAGAGGCTAGAAAGCCATTTCGAAGAATTACTGTGAATATTACATGTGACATTTCGATGGTGCTTCAGTCTTGGTAACAGGTCAAATGAGAAATCACATACCTGTACACCGGATTTTAGATACCCACTTAGACCGACGCACGGGAAGATTGACTCAATATTGCCAGACCGCGGGGCGCCCACAGGAGAGATCAGAGCAAATCTAATCAGCAGAAGGACTACGTATTTCGCAGTAACTTCACATCTTCAGTGATGTCGAGATATGGAATGGCGTTAACTGTCGCACTTTCATCATCATCAAAACCGCGACAGTTTCAATCGTAGCCCGTGTGGCGAGGTTGGAACCTGAAGGCAGAAGAAACAAACACTGATTCTTCATCTTCACGAGCTTTTCAGTGAGATTTTGGAAAGCTTGGCAACGCCCAGCTCTTCTCCAGCCGAAAGCCCCAAACTATGCTGTGGGTTGTCTACGGTCCGTAATCTAGGGACTCAGATTTTGAATTCAGAGTTGTATTTCTCCTAGACTGGTTGTTACCCGATGATATAGGTCACAGTCTGTTCTGCTATTTTCGGGTAGCTGGGAGAAGATATTAAATCATACGTTCCCTAAGGTTATTAGCAAGTATGTATTATAATGTAATTAACTCGATGGGAATACGAACACCCGTTACTACATCTCGTCTCCATAACAGGTTTTACCTCCATACAATTAATGGTCGTATGCTTATATATTTTTGACATGATATGTTCCTGTGGGTAAGTCGACCAGTAAAACACAGACCACTCCCCACTGGAATCAGGAGGTGAGATACCAGATATTGCAACATTCACTTGCTTTTGGTGTTTGTATAAGGAATGTTGAACAGTCCAAATAAGGTTCAGAATATTTTTCACCTATTTCTATGCCGTTCTTTCCAGAAGATATCTGCTTGTTGTTCCAGCCGGTTAAAATACACAATAATATTCAACATCTGTACGACTGCATGCATGCAACTGTAACTGTATTATCGTACAATGACGGGTAATTTTTTTTTTTATTACTATTCACACGTGTCATCTTAGTGAATCTCTGTTTGCCTTCATCTGTATATAGGATTATTTATTATGGTCCAATTATCTTATATTTGTGGTTAGTTTTAGCTAAATTCCTAACGCATGAATAACGAATTTTCAGTGGCTTCCTATTGAAAATTTTATGTACAGGATGCTTATTATGAAAGTGTTTATCTATTAATCTCAGGAAGAAATTTCCTATATCAATGTTAGAGAGCCTGCAATATGGTATGTTAAACCATATTACCTTCCTCTTTCTGTTTTTGTGTTCTATTATTATTCTGATTTACTAGTTCTCCGTTAAAGTTTAATTCTTTTCTAAAACCACTATTTTTTAGGTCCTGTTTCTACATAAATTTATTATCGTTAAAGGTTTTTTTGGCTTGAAGATAACCTATATATTCTCGTATTCACAGTTTTGGGGATGTGCTCTTTAACAGATTTAGGGTGTATAGAGTGAACATTGATGTATAGCGGTGTCTGGCTAACTTTATGGAAGTGTTTACAGGTATCATTAGATAGGTTGAGTAAGATATCCAAAAAGTTGACTATTTTCAGGTTGGAAGAAATTTCAATCTTAAGGCTTAGGTATTTGAAAGCCCTAATAATCTTTTCATGTAAGCTGGAAGTCAAGGGACCATTGCTATTTGGGACAATAATTAGGCCGTCATCTCTATAAATACCGACTTGGTTAAGGCTAACTAATCTACTCAAGGTGTCTAGAATATATTGCTCACTAAATCTGCAATTTGGGCAGAATCGAAAGCTACCATAGGTACATCGAAACTTTTATTATTCTTCTTCACCCAAGTAGCGTCATTGTATGTAAGTATTGATCTTCTTGACGCTAAAATAATGTCCAAATATTTATCCGTTATTTCGGTATATCCTTTGGCGAAATTAAGGCTGTTAATTAATAGTTCCTCCAAAATAGAAGGGTAAAAATCCAAGATGTCAAATTGGATGAAAGTGGTTCTTCTTTTGTGGGGATCTTTCGGAACCATTCAATCGTCTCAGCCGAGGCTTTCCAAAGGTTGACTGGGTATTTATCCAGGACACATGATGTTATTTTCTTGATAACACTCTTGGAAATTAATCCCAACTCAGATTTGGGGGGATTAATCAGACGGGACTGCAAGCTATTGATAACGTTCGGCTTATGATTTTGAAGAGAATGTATGAATCTTTCATATTAAATTTGCCCGTTCTGTCAGCAACTCCACATTTGTTAGCGAATTTGCAGGATGTCTTCATTGATTGATGATAAGGTGCTATTGTCTTTGTCCCTTTTATAAGAGTTGGCAATTTTGTCAGTGACGAGTTTGTCATATTCAGACGGTTTAATTTTATAGAAATCTTTGGATTTATCGGTTTTAATCCATAATTTACTCGAGGTTTTTGTGTTTTTAATGTCTCTACCAATTTTAGCTTGGAAGTAGTTAGATAAATTTTTGAACTTAATCTTTTTAATTAAATTAATCAAATCACCTTCAAAAGGTTCAAGTAGCTTGTTACACGATTGGAGTTTTCTGGGATTTCAGGTTATATGTTTCAAGGTTTATCTCTTGGTCATTTTCGGGATTACGGGAGAAAAAAGTTTTCCACCACATTCTTTTAATAAGAAATTAATCCGTAAGGCAGAGAGAGAAACGATGCAATGAAGGGTAAGGAGTGTATTTCAAGGAATAAACCGCAGTAAATTTTTCCATCCCCATTCGAATAGGTTGGAATAATATATATATATATATATATATATATATATATATATATATATATATATATATATTATGTTGGTTCAAAAATAATGTCGTTTTCCACATATGTTACTATGTGAGAAAACGACATTATATTGCACCAACCTAATATATATATATATATATATAGAATGCGAGTTGAGTGGGCATGAAATCAGATTGCCACACACAGACACTGAAACACATATATTTTCCCTTTCTGTATCAATGATGACTACGCTCTTCGCATTTATCCAGACTCTTCAAAATAAGTACACTTTAACGCTTATATATTCTGTTGGAAAACTGAGCCATTTCTAAAGGTTTCTGTTTAAAAGATTTGTAGAAGGCTTATTACCTGCTGAGTGTTTTTTTTTTCTTTTCTGTTTACATGACAATGAACGGCACTTGAAGCTCCAGATAAACTCCATGACTTTCCAAGTTTCCATTTACAACGCAGTAATGCAAATCCAATTTTCAGAGAATCAGGAGCAAAATGATTTCTAAAACCTCTTGGTTCATAAACGACATTACGATTTGTGAACAAATTCAACGTGACAGAATGAAACTATGAAAGCCACTCTTGGGTCTTGAATAAAACGGGGGTTTGGAATAAGTTCGGGGAGGAAGTGTGAAATCTGAGGAGTGGATAAGATTAATAGGGAATTTGGTTTATTGGAAGGAGGTAGTTGCAGGTAAATATACAGTAAATTATTTAATGACAATTATCATATTTTTCTATATCAAATTTTCAACGCAATCTAAATATTAACCTAATGAATCATGTTTCTTTATCTGTTACTTTTTTCTTCACAAGTCGCCGTTTAACTCCATCCGGCAGCACTCTGATTGGGAGATTGGAGCTTTTGAGAAGCGTGGAATCATCTCTTAGTAGCGGTTGCTCCTAGGTAGAATCTGTTACGGCCCAGCTATAGATAAGTAGAGAATCCCACAAAAAATCAATCGCTCATTTTAATAGTAAATTGACCAACAATGCAACAATGAAAATATTACAAATACATTTTTATAGTAAAATTATCAACAATAGATGTTTATAGTGAAATTACTTAAAAATAGATTTCTTTTAGTAAAAATTACCAAAAATAGATTTCTTTTAGTAAAAATTACCAAAAATAGATTTTAGGTTCTATAATTTAAATATCTAAAAACATAAATGTATAAAATTATATATAAAATATATTTAGTTGAATCCTTTTAAAAGTGTTCAAATTTTCCGATTTCGGCAGTAAATAACCCATACAGGTGTTGATATACTACTAAACAGACTCAACAAACCAAAGGATACTCATGCGTTTTTGTCGAAAACCATGAGTGGAAATAATTGTCATCAATCTCAAAATCAGCCATATTTTTCTAGAAGTTAAAACTAACATGGAGGGGGGTGGAACGATCGGTTAGACGAGTAAAATATTATTTTATTTTATTAAAATTCAAGTAGATTTTTAGAATTTAATATATTATAACCAATTCCGCAATTCAAAATAATGATTTTCTTAGGATTACTTTTCCTATGAAACTTCTAGGAAAATAAATTTTCGTGCGGTAGATTTTTTCCCAAAATTAATAAGGGGGACGGGTACAATGATTACAGACCAAAGACTGCCTAAGGCTATGATATGCAATTATATATTTCAATAATTTCATTTCATGTAAGGCAAAAAAGCCACTAAGATGCAAGGAGTTAGTTGGTTTGCAAAAGTTATGATAAAAAGAATATCATTATTAAGGAGAGAGAATAATAAAAGAACGGACATTAAGTAAATAGTAGATGACATTTTGACATTTGCCTTTAAATGTTTGAACATCAAAGTTCACCGGAAAGCAAGAACCAGCAGATGGTTCTATAAGCGTGACAATTGAATGAATTGTTAGCATAGAATTTACGGTTACGATTAGTAATTTTGACTGTAAAATGATGAGATCTTAGCTTCGGGAATTCGAATTACCAAAAAGGAAAGCTTTTCATAACAATTACCATGAAAATATTTACAGAAAAGTCACAGTAAATCTACGTTATGGCGATGAGAAAGTGACTGAAGCCGAGATGCCACGTCAAATTGCAGATTCTTCTGTGAATTGTATCAAGAATTTCTAATCTCTAAATACATAGCAGTTTTTCTTTTCTGGACATAAATTATTTAAAGACTGTCCGAATGTTTTCGGACATTCTTTTAATCATTATTAAAGATATTTTTTCATTTTTAATTCTTATTGAATTTGTTGATTTTTATGTATGTACCTGGCGATATTGGAATTTTTTTTTTATATTTTCAAAACAGGGTCAGCACATTTTGACCGTGTTCATATTTGATGTTATTGAATGTTGGCTTTTCTTTTTTATTATCACCGCTTCCATTATGTGTAATCTTTTTTTTACATGTGGTTGAGTAATAACAGTTGTATTTTCTACGAGTAAGTTGCAGATGGAATTTTGTACATTTCCCTGTGTGTTTATAGATATATTCGTGTAGTAATTGGTTACATATTTAAATATGATACACTTCAGCCTGATCTCAAGCTGTCCGAATCTTTTATATACTTTAAAAAACAAAATAATTCTATCGTGGGAAAAGATTAAAATTCTGAGAGTATTTGCATTTCTGTTAAGGGTGCGCCTCGTTTTGGGCTTTTTTTCAAACGTAAATTTTTCGGAGGCCTGTTAATCTCAAAGGCAGTCAGTTATATGCCATGCATTATACATGTTCAAGCTATCATGTATCGAAAGATACATGACTGACGAGAAGATTTTTTCCCGCAGTAGGTTACCATTTGTTTCTGCGGTAGACCAGTTGCTATCCAAGGATATAGAATACGGTCTTTCTTGATATTTACTCAGAGCTACAGGAGTAAAAAAAAGGATTCATACCTTTCCCCAGGTTATTAGCACGGGTATCTCAAAGTAATGAATTTAAATTCATTCGACCGTTTCTTCAGATTTTTCGACTATTATACGAAATTGATTTCAAAATACAGTTTATATGCCCAGCTTATATACTAATGCAACAAAGAACAGATAAATCACGTTAGATACAATCGTCATAGTAAGCAAAAACGAAAGGATTTTATGTATTATTTTGCGATAACCTCATTTCAATTAGACATCGCTGATTGATGCTGACGTGTCTGAAAAAAACCTACGGCGGTTTTCTATCCCTCGACGGATGTCAACAAGCTTTCTGCAGAGGATCACTGTCTGCAGCTGGAAATAAACAGTAAGTAATTGAAGGGGAAACGGCCGTCATAAACTATTTTAGAAAATAACGAAGCCTGATTCATTCAGTTGGAAACTTGATAACTATGGCAAATCAATTCAGATACATTTTTTTCTTTCTCAACGAAATTTAAAGTAAAAAAAAAAAGACTTTATGCCAGATGGACTTGGCAGATTATTTAGTGCCAGAATCGGTCTTCCGGTCATGCGTACGATCTACCAATCTAAACTTTCGCATGTCACAGAAGAACCAGAATAACGTTTTGTTTATTGCTTTTTAAGTGATATTCCGAACTTGTATATAGAATCTAAGTCTTCCTCTATTTAAAGAAAAAAAAATTTCTTCATTGCTAATTCCAACAAACACACCGTACTTATATATATGTATATATATATACTCTCTTTTAAATAATTAAATGTTTACCGTTATGAGTGTTTGTATAGAGAAAGTCAGATAAGTGACTATATACTATTATTTAGTGCCCACATCGTGGCATTTTTCTTCGTTTTCAAAATCTCTCTCTCTCTCTCTCTCTCTCCCTCTCTCTTATTAACACCCTGTCTTTCTCCTCCTCTCTTTTTCACATTTGTCCGACACAAAAAGTGACCAGCCAGATTGCAGAGAAGGGATTCACAATATGAACACAATAATATACGCAGATGACACAGTGTTGATAACGAGACAGAGAAAGAAAACTACAAAAGTTCCTACAGATGATACTAAAGAAAAGCGAGAAGAAAGGATTGCACATCGACTGCGAGAAGACAGAATATTCATGGTCGTTAGGAAAAGGATGAGCCTCAAATACAAATTACAATCGGTGATACCAAAATCAAACCCGTGCAGAAATTTCAATATCTGTGAAGTGTTTTAACAGAAGACGGAATGCGTGAAACGGAAAATCCGAAGGCGGAATGGGATAGAAAAAAGATGCCATCTAGAGGCTAAGCAGAGTAATAATAAAATCTTCGTTCGAAACAAACCAAAGAGTACTTAAGGCTTACTTGATATCTGTCTTCCTCTATAGTAATGAATGTTGAACAATCTCCTCAAATATGAGAAAGCCATATGAAGCAACTGAAATGTTCTACAGAAGGATACTGAAGAAACTCTGAACCAAATATGTGAGCAAGAATGAAGTTTTCGAGAAAATGAAAAGAAAACTTATAATTTACACCTCCAGTGTTTGGCCAGATCGTTTCACATACGCCTAAAATGTTGACATTTAACCTACCCATTTTCTGCTTTATATTTTCTATCTGTTCACAGTGCTTTAATATTCTAGCATCCCATGTGCCAATAATTAGTTTTCATTGGGTGACAACTGTCGCTGGATGACTGTCACGTGATACTTGTCTTTCATGTCTTTCCTTGCAAGGCGGAGGGATAAATTTCAAGGAGTTTGGCTTCGTTTAAGCCGTTTCTATATGCAGGCGAAGAGAAAAATAAAAGAAGAACAGGAATGATACTAGAACAAGACATAAAGAAATGCATTCTGGGATTCTGCAGGTCATGTGATAGAATATTTGTTGTTAAAATAAAAGGAAAGCCTTTCAACATATCCATCATATTGGTGTATGCACCGACAGTACAAAATACGGAAGCAATCGAAAAGCTCTACTCTGCGTTAGACAAATCAAAGGTTCGATGTAAATCTCAAGAAATTGTCATTGTCAAATGCCAAATAAGGCAACGAGATGGATGGGGAAATAGTTGGAATATTCGGACTAGAAACCCGTAATGTACGAGGAGAAAATTGATTCCAATGTTGTACGGCGAATAACGAGGGAGTAGACGAAACCTGATTTCAAGAACACCCAGGACGAACATGGGCATGTAGATGCCCAGAAGGAGAAACACAAAACTGCATAATTACCAGCAAGATTCAGGAATGCAGTTGCCCACTGCAAAATTTAACCAAGAGCCTACTGCGGAAGCGATCATTCTCTCCCAATTATATGTAAGCTTAGAATGAAATTGAAGAGGTCTAACGTAGAGCCCAAATTACAAGACGACAGATTCTTGAACGACCGGAGGCTGAAGGAGAAACATATGTACAGTGTGAAAAACAGCTTCGAAGGACAAAATGAAAATGGAAACTTGAAATGAAATACATTAAGAGAAGCTTTAGTAACACCCGCAAAAGAAAATAGATGAAACGTATTTTATTATCAGATTTTTTTTCATTTTTTAGTCATAGAAAAAATATTGCACATCACGAATACTTAAAAAGAGAACAAAGTTTATTTGCTCTTGACTATTTGGGTACCAGTTTCTAATGAATTTACGTATTCCAAATTATACAAATTAAGCACTTCATATCACGATAATTAAAATAAATAAATAAATTTTATAAAATTTAAAAGAGGTTTCATTATGCTATACATTCTAAATTGATTCCCTTTCGGAAACCAAACGAAATATGTTTATATGACGTGATAACAAGTTTGTTTTTTTAATTCGTAATTGATAGTAATATTTAAAAAAAATAACTTCAGATTTACAATCACGAAATTCTTTTCTTTTCTTTTTTTTGTTCCATTTTAAGAAATCACGTGATATTAGCATATTTTGTTTTAGCTTCCGTAAGAGATCAGTTTATAATGAATTTTATTAGGAAGCTCCACTCTCGCTATTGAATTTTATGAAATTTCTTATATTTTTATATTCTTGATCTGAAGTGTTTCTCAACCGGTGAGCCCGGGTACTCTACTGACCCTTGATATGTAACCAGGTGCCTTCAAATCTAACTTGATTAGTTACTTGACAAAAAATTTATCTCAAATAGAACATATTTCTTAAAAAAAAAGTATGTCGGATACTACATCAGAAACTAATTCTGAATTAATAATAAATATAATAGCATTGATTTTTACTTCCATTTTCAGCAAATGTGTAAAATGATTTATCGGAAGTGGTATCTTTTGTTATGTTGCGGGTCACGGAGGGTGCCTCTGATCTGAAAAAAAGAATCTTAGATTCATTATACAATTTAAATAGAAATGACGTCACATCATTTTCTACCAAATCAGAGGGAGGGATGACACTGTATACAAAAATCTTTCTAAATAGACATCACCTTCTCGAGTCTTTTAAAATACTAAAGCACCACCAACTATTCCTCTTAGAATGGTTGATATATGTATTATTGTAGTGTATATAAACACTACAATACTACTTTTCTTCTATGTACCTTGTTCTTTCAGGACGTGGAAGAGCAGGATTCTCCACAACTCCCTGTCTTTTGTATCTCTTAGCATTTTATATACTTTTGATGTCGCTTCTAATCTCTCTTCTTTCAAGTATTTACTAAAGCTCGTTTGGTAAGTTATTCGCTGTTTCCCGCCTCTCATGACTTCAGTAAGTCTTGTGAGTATCAAATATTCCAAGCCTTCTTGCCTCATTATTTGCCGCTGATATTTCAGCTGTCTCTTACTGGTCTTAATTATAAGTGACCTCTTTGCTTTTTTTCCCTTAAAACTTCGTCATTACACACATATTTGGTTTATCGTATTCTCAAAATCCTTCAGCAGAACCACATCTCTGTTGTCTAAAGCTAATTCTTTATTCGTGAGGAGGTTGTCCAGTATTCATTGCCATTAAGGAAGAAAGATATCACATAACAAGATCAGCAAACCTTTCTTTGTTTCTAACACTTTTTCCTCTATCTTAATAATTTGCTTAGATTTTGGAAGGCATATTTCTCTATTCTAATCGCTTTCAGATTTTGGTGTCACATTTTAGGTTTCATTCTTTCTTTCCTTCTTTCTTTATTTCGTTCTTTTTAATCTTTCTTTCTCCCTCTATCTGTTGCTCTTTTGTCTTTTATACATTTGTTCTTTAAACTTTATTTTCTTTTTTATGCTTTGCATTCTTTCTTACTTTCTTTCTTTTTTCTTTTATTTATTTTATCGCTGAACCCAACTAATGTCCCTAATATGTGTTTTGTTTATAAAAATAGATTCCATTATTTATGAGGTATTGACAGGAGACCTTAAAACACTTCCATCTCCCCTTGCTTTTCTTTTTTCTTTCTTTTTTCCTTTTTTCTTTCTTTCTTTCTTTCTTTATTTATTCTTTCTTTGCTTCCTTCTTTTTTTTCCTTTCATTCATTTTCTCACTAAAACAAAGTAGTATATTTCTGCCTCTTTCCACGCGATGCAAACGGAATAGTACATTCTTTATTAGGTACTGACGGGACGTAACGGTCGGGCAAACTAATGAAGAGAGGAATAAGCAAAATTATAATAAGATTGTTTATAATTACAACTCAGCAACAGTCAGATTAGTCTTCAAATGGAATATGGTTGAAATATCTAGGCCCTTTGAAACCTTGGTAGATTTTAAAATCGTTTATATGCTCGCAGGGGATGATTTTTTTTTTTGCCACTATACAGCCTCGTTCCCCACGAACTAAAAGTTGCAAGCTTCTCTGAAAACTAGAGACATAAGCTTATCAATCGTTAGCTATCCTCCTTATGATCCTAAATTTCACCTTCTACCTGTTCTTACATTAATAACAAACACCTCATTCAGTAGAACATTACCTTGAGTGGCTCACCAGCCTTAAATTTGATAAAATTTAGTATAAAACAATATTAGATTTCAGGATTGAGGGCACAGTATATAAGCTAACACTTTTTTTTTATTCCTACAGATAGAAGTCCTGAACAGCTTTCAACTGCTGAGGTTTAACTTTTTTCGAAATTTATTCCAATATCAATGTCACTTAGGGCCGTATCATGTTGAAACACCGGTTCTCGTAAGATCACTGAACTTAAGCAATGCCGAGACTGATCAATACATAGATAGATTACAGCTTGGAAATTCCAGGTGTTGTAAGCTTGGATGTGGGGTTCGTATAATGGATAACAGCTCGGAATTGAAAATCGGAGAGCCGAGTTCCAATTCCAGTCGGATTCGTTATATTCACTTTCACCAAATGCTGTTGGCTAATGTATGACTCCACATCTTCCAACCAGCTAAAATAGTGGGGATTGTATCAATAAATCAATATACGCACAAAAATTCTTACAATCTACATATGTTTTCTGGTTTTAAATAAACCGCTAAAAGTCGATAAACCGTAAAAATCAAATCGATCAATTAACCAATTCAATATTGATGTAAATTTATTTTTTTAATTTATTGATAGTAATCGTTTCCTAGGTTGAGAACATTTCTATCTCGTCCCGCTGCTTTGTTCGTATTTGCGAAGTTACCATTTCCGCAGAGATGAAGAGAAAAATTGCGAAAACATGACATGGTTCTATAGTTCTATAGAAGAACCCTGAGAATACAGAGGACATAAGCAACGAATGGGAACATGAGAATGACAAGAATACGTCGTGTGGATTGAAAGGAAACAGTTGATATTTCTAAGACACATAACCATTCTTGGAGAAACTAAAGGCATATTGAGTGACAGAAGAAAACAGCGAGTCAACTGCCTACCGAGTTTGCGCAAATGAGTTGCAGCTGAAGCTGTGGGATGGATTGTCAAAAGACAAATGTTGCTAAAAGCATCGAAGTGTCCCAGTGGATAAAGATGTTGGTTAGATCCAGTGACTACCCCCAAAGGGTTGTGAGTTCAATACCAGGCCACAGCAGTGTGTAACAAACATCTTCGAGAGTTGACTTAAAGGGAAATAACTGAGACATCCGGAAGAGGCATGTCACGTGGAACTAGAACAATTTACCCCGGTGGATGAAATAAAGGGTTCGATCCGAAATTCAAATCACCCGGAGAAGGCCGGAGTGCACAACGGCCGAAACTTTGTGAATATGACAATGAAGATGAGGATCACAGTCTGTATAATATAAATAACGCAAGTGAAGGATAAGGGGTTGTGAAGAGGCACTATCTTCTTGAAGGTAAATGACGTACAAAAGAAACGAAGTAATTGTTTCATAAATTGGAAGGGAATAGATATGGGACATATTATTTCTCTTTTTTGTCATTTCACCGGAAGGAAGGCGATAATGCCACTAAGACTTAAGGAGTTTCATGAGGAGAAAGAAAATGAGAAAACTTTAATAGCTGGAAACCTAATCAAGCGGCAAGTCTCTACTTACTAGTTTAAAAGATGGAAAATGAGTGTGAACCGGGCGATAGGCGAACCTATCTCCTCCTAAAAAGTTTAGTGAGACTGACACCCACAATAATCTGTTTGCCAAAATGTTAGCACAAAAACAAAATTACTGATGCATATTATACATTGAAATTAATGGATTGGTTAAGCCATCCAGTCTTGGATGGAGGTGTGGAAAAAACCCTACCCTGTTCACTTTTTCAGTGCTCTTACATTATTCACTAGACCAATCAGTAGACATCATTCTAATTTCGACATATAACCGAATTCTTTGATTCTCCCCAAAACAATTTGCCTGCCATCTTGTATAATAAAATCTTACACATGATGTAATCCTATTCGAAATGTTTATATGGAGCATTGTCATTTATTATCTTATATATTTTTCACTTATTATCTTATTTATTTGTTTAAAATTAATCCATCCCATGAGGCGACCATAATTTTCCGTATATTTGTCTTTATTTTCTTGTGCATTGCTATATAATTTTGGAGTGATTTTCCGTTGCCTTCTCCACGCTAAGACATAGTTTTCCATCACATCAACTGGTTATTACCCAAATCCAATAAGTATAGTCTGCGCTGTTATTTAAACCATATGGATTCGTGCATTTTTCCAAAGCATTTTTACGAAGGTGTAGGTGCCCTACAGACTACTCGGATCAACAATTCCAATTGTTACTCCTCTTTACAACTCATGTATTCTCATTATTCTTTTAGCAAATTAAAATCTTTAACGATTTCATCCCCAAGCAAGAGAGTAAAGCCACTGAGATACAAGGAGTTACCGTGTGTAAATTAATAAGAAAAAAGTCAAACAATATTAAGAAGCGAAAACAATAAATTAAAAGGAACCAAAAAGACAGTAGATAACGACTGGCGTTACATTTAAATTTTTGAAGATGAAAATTGGCCAGAAAGCCCGTAACCGGAAAAGAGTTCCACAAGCAAGAATTATGAGAGAGGAAACTGTCAAGATAGGACTTACGGTTGCATCTAACCAATTCAACTGTAAACTGATGAGACCTTTCCGCAAATCTAGTACTGCGCTTAAATTCATTGAGTCAAAGTACAATAACGGAAATTTCACTAGAACACTTACCAAGTATTTATAGAAAAAGAACAGCGATACTACTTTTGAGGACAAGATACCACATCAGGATCAATAAAAGTACGAATCCTTCTTTGGATTTTATTAAGAATATTTTAATATATAGCAGGAGAACAAAACCATACATGGCTGCAATATTCAAAGCATGGACGAATAGTAAACTTCTAGATATGAAAAGAAATTGTTTCATTAGTATTCTTAATATGACCATGTATTGCAGCTCATTCTGCGATTGTCAAAGAGTAAGGCACTGGCCTCGCTTGTCTCATAGGTAAAGCGTTATCCTGAAAGGCAAGCAACTATGGACACAAGTTGAAATCTCTATGCCAGATTATCCTCATTACAGATACTCATTTAGTAATGCTGATCGAGGCGTAGGATACAGAGCAATAGAAATTTGATGAAAGAAATACGTGTCAAGAATTCAGAATTATAAGAAAAAATGTTATTTTCAATCAGACTCGAAAATATCCTTATATTTCGATGATTCTTGACAATTCTGTAAATCTCCTACAACCAAACCTTTCGGCCATATGCTTTTTGGAAGACTAACGCTCCCGGTTCTCGTTCATACCAGCCAAACATGAATTGGGAATCCAAAATTTTTGCTTTATTTTCTTTTATGCCGCGTGAAATAAAAGGCATAAAAGGTGCTTTGGTATCCATTTGCAAATGCCAATACTAGGAATAGAATAAAATTACCGCAGGCTGGCCTTTGGCAAAAGGTATTTCAGGATTACTGAAAAGAAAGAAACGGGAAGCCATTTTAAAGAAAAATCTCTCAGCATTAATATCGTATGAAAAAAAGTCAAAAACAAAAACCGCTTAAAGTTTTCCAAAAGAGCGTTGCTTCCTCGCTTAAATAACTTGCAGCAGAAATTGAGGAACGTTACAGCTGAATGTAAAAGAATTTGTTATCATATTGCTCGTTTTTACTTCAGATATTAAAAAGAAACCATAGTGACGGGTCAGACTGAAATCATTTGCTTTGCCCCTGACATGTTATCTCCTTTCATGGCTTAAATAAACTTGAACGTCTTATGCCATAATGCTGCGAATATGAAGTTTGAGACTTTTTTCTTTTCTCAGGAGATAGGCGATCATGGTTCTCCACAATTTCCTGCCCTTTGTAGCTCTTAATTAATATTATCTTCTTGTGATCTCTCTTAAAATTTGTTCCAACATCCATTTACTCAATCTAACCAAGTAAGTTATCCGTTATTTTCTTCTGTCTTTTTTGCCTTCAATCTATCTAGTGAGTGTCTGATTTGGCAAGCCTTGTTTCCTCTGTGTCCAAGAAATTTCATCTGATTTTTATTTCCATTTTCTCTAAAATCTTGTCGTTGCTCACAGGTACAGTCCATAATAAATTCGGAAATTCACATTTGTACTACTTCGACTTCATCTCTGAGAAGATTGTCCAGTATTCGCTGCCATATTGGATGAATGATATTGTGCAATAGTTCAGTACTCTTTTCTTTGTCTTCAACAAAATTTTTGTTTCTTAATACTTTGCTTAGCTTTTGGAAAACATATTTCGCTATACCAATGCGCCTTCTGACTTCAGTGTCACACTTGCCGTTCCCTGTTAAAACACTTCAGCGATATTTAAATCTTTATATTAGTTTGATTTTGGTATCTACACTTTGTAATTTACACTTTGGGCTGTTCAATTTGCTAACAACCAGGAAATCTGTCTTGTAGCCATTCATTTTACTCCATTCTTTTCGCTTTCTTTCAAGCTTCTGGAATAGCTATATTTCAATAGACTGTTAATTGTACCTTTTAATAGACTTGATATTTCCTTTTGGGACGAGGAAAATTGTAGTCTGTAAAAGACTTCGTGGACTAAAACAGGCTGATTTACGGAAATGGAATAGTGCAAAGGTCATTAAGATAAATATATGTGGTATTAATTTGGAAAAGTAATTATCAAATGTATAACTTCATTTTGGGTAATATCAGTTTGCTCCGTGGTGTTGGTGGTGACCAGCATTGAAGTTAAAGGATTTCGTTTCGAGTGGGTGAAATAAAATATATTTATTAAGATTTTTTTTATTAGGTTGGTGCAAACATAATGATGTAAAAATGTCGTTTTTTGACGTATTAACGTCAAAAAACGACATTATTACGTCATTATTTTTACACCAACCTAATAATAAATTCGAAGTGTAGTGAAATAGCAAAAGATGTTTTCGGGGAACTAAGTACAATATTAATAAACAAATAAATTTTCTTTGGAAACAAAGAAATTAGTGCAGAAATGTTATATAATATCAGTCCAACTAAAAGCATTGGATTCTGAGCAATTTACTCACAGATGTAGTTATAATATTTACACTATTTACATTCGGACTATTGTCTCATTTTTGTTGTTTTTTGCAATAATAGTTCCAGGAGCCAAATTTTACTCTCTGATTAAACCTAAATCCTTGAGTGATTTTATTTCGAAAATATATGTCGCTTCAATTTTATATATATATATATATATATATATATATATATATATATATATATATATATATATATATATATATATAATAAGTATATATATATATATATATATATATATATATATATATATATGATTTTTGATTATGATTTTTTTTAAATTTTATTGCTAACGGCAAAAATTCTTACAGCATTTTTTTCTATTTGTATAGTTAAGGATTTTTGGAGGGTGTTTAGATTAGAATACGTTTTATTTAACTACAATTTTAAAAAATATTATCACTTTTAATGTTTAATATACTATATTTCTTTTTAAAACAAGTAAATGTATTAGAATTACTTACAGTATTTAAAAATATTTTCTCATCAAGTATAAGTATGTATATTACCAGGTCAAAATTTTTTAGAAGACTTATATTTAAATATTGTTTAAATAAAATTTATAACAATGGCGGCAAAAATAGCTAATTCATTTCTCTGATTTAGTAAACTTTTATTTTTTATAAACTTAGTAATATATAGTTTCTCATGTAAGTACAAAGGACAGGGGTCATTTAATGACCTACATATTCTAGCTTTTCTTATTAGCTTCCATTTTATTGTAGGTGTTTTATCTGATTCTTTAGGTGCCAGAAGTACTTCGAGAGAGATGTTTGATTTTTATATTTATTTATCCTAAATGAATTTTGGTGTTGGTTGAATCTTTTTTCGAACTCATGGCTAGTGCAACCTACATACATTTTTATGTTTTCAGGATTTTCAATCGAAGAGATATTGAAACTCAACTTCAAAATAAATAAAATTCAAAAGGTATTATATAAAGAATTTAAAAGCATGGCGTTAAAAATTACAGTTAGCACTGAAATAAAAAAAAGTTAACTTGATATAACATTAGATTTAAAGAAAAATACATACACACCTTATCAAAACCCAATACCAATCCTTTATATATACACCAGACGACATGCATTTAAAGGATGTCATAATTCGTTGAAAAATACATCCCTACCCCTACCTAAACGAAAACCTTTCTTCAAACGTAAATAATAACTGATACAACAAAAGACAGCGATAATGAACACGCAACCACCCCTTGTCTGGATGAATAGATTTCTCTGTATCATTGGAAACGTGAATAATGAATTTTTGCAGTACTTTTAAAACCCAGTAATTTTTAAAATAAGTTACTCCAAAATTCGCTTGAGGATGAAATGGAACTAATGTCTTTAATTCAATTACAAACATAAATTCGAAGCTTTTAGCTTCCATTTTTGAAACATGGTTAGAATTGTGTAGCGAAAAAGCATTTTAAATCAATTAATTTATAATATTAATGCTCTGTAAATTTGCAAAGAGCACTATTTTGTAAAAATAAAAATATCTATAAGAACACCGGATTATATATTTTACTGTTTTTTCTTTATATATATATATATATATATATATATATATATAGATAGATACACCTAGTGAGCCAGACAAACCTACCTAGGTTTCACCTAAACGGATCGTCAGGGAAAGTATGGCTAACGAGGTAAAGAGAAACACATATTTATAGGCGATAATTAAAACCATACCACGTGACCGAAGAACCACAAACTAAGTAGATGGGGGGGGTAAAATTTATTCAACAAAAATGGGGAGGGGGAGTAAAAAAAATCTAAGGTGGAAACCGTCTAAATAAGTAAGCAAAATTTTTTGTGTCTACATACGTTAAGGATTTCAGTTTTAGAGTTTAATAATTGGCTAGGTTGATCAAATAAAGCTATGGCTAATTTCTCCTCTGCACATAATTTACAAAATTTATGGCCTGCTTTATATCTGGGTCATTTTTTTAGTATTTCCCATTTAAGGATGGGGTCTACATTATCTTCATGTTTGGTTCTACATACATAGGTAGATAGCGTGGTACTATGCTTAATTTTTTCGTTCCTGAAACTACTCATATGATTATAATATCTTTTTTAAAATTGTTCTGAGTAGCACCTATGTATGTTTTAGGCTTAGTATCCTCGCTATTTTTGTAAATTTTCACTTGGTAAATTACGCATTCTTGTTGACATTTTCCCTGTAATGGACAGATGTTTTTGTTTCTACAATTACAAGCAGGGGGTTACTGCGTGGATGATCCAGAGCCCTGTTAAATGGGTTGTGGTGAAATAACTTATTACATGGAACCTTAAAGTGGTCTGTTTTTATTCATATATATATATATATATATATATATATATATATATATATATATATATATAGGTAACTATACTCGTTTCGAAAAACACTAGAATTTTTGATTTGCCAATAATCAAATCAATCCCGATCGAAAAGAAAAAGTTTCAAAAAAAGAAAGAGCTAGAAACATTAAAGTCTGTCGAAAAAAATCCCACAGATACAGGTTCAAAGCCCCCCCCCCAAAAAAAAACGATACGAGTAAACAACTAACAAAAGAGCTCAATACAACCGTAGGGCAGAGCTAGATAAACCTAGTGAACCTGGTAGGTTTGTCTGGCTCACTAGGTCTATCTATCTATCTATCTATCTATCTATCTATCTATCTATCTCTGTATGTGTATGATTGTGTGTGTTGATTTAATATGAAAGAGAAGTTACATTACTAATCCAAAGTTCTTTAGTATTTAAGCGATAGACAAGTAGAACTAGAAATTATAATTATTTTTTTACAAACTATCATTCCACCTCGACACAGAAAGTACTGTTTTGAAAGTGAAACACAAATCCTAAAGTTTAATCATATATATACGTTAACACCGCGTTTCATTCTCTGATGGAATCTAACAAGACAATTTAAGGTATTTATATTGAAACCCTTACTTACATACAGCTATTACAATATCAATATCTTAATTTAATTTAATAATAATTCTCATAACCATTCTTTCGGTTATCTGTAGAAGTCAAGGTAAACTATGTAGGATGCTGCATGATGTAATTTAATGTCTCATAAATGAAAGTCAGTAAATGCTGTTATTGTTTTGGTTGATTTTTTCTGATATATATATATATATATATATATATATATATATATATATATATTTCAATTAAAAGGTGTAAAAAATTAAAAAGACCTTATGCAACTGGAATTTATAAACGGGGATCATATCACACATATACAGGTTCGGGGTTGATGTATCTTATTTATATTGTTTGCGACGATGTATTCTCTCCATTTAAATCATTAATCTCTATATTTGTTTTTTGTATGAATCATTCATGAATTTATATATATATATATATTCGGTGACGAAGAGATTGCAAATCAGACTCTAAGAAGTTGGAGCGGCTCGGTGAGAGTAGTCGTGGCTCCAGGAGGCTTAGAGAGAATCTCAGTTGAGTTCCACCACGGAATGTGATATATATGTATATTGTTATTCATATTGTTACAGTAAATACAAAACTATGGTATATGTAGATTGTAAACGAGTGAAGGGTATTCTTGAAAGGATACATTTCATATTCAGCCATCTGTGAAGTTCGTTTTAGCTCAGATGATAAGATCGACTGATACGATTAACGAACCTTCCACAGGCGAAGTCATCAAATCGACTGTGCGTTTATTTTTAATCTACATGTGTTCGCACCCACCGACATAGATCGACTGACTCTTGGATTTCTGATTAAACGCAACTAAAAGAATCAATATGAGAGAAAATTCTAGTAAAAATAATAATGAATAGAAACCTGGTTTCTTTTCAAAAGAATCTAATTTCGCTATGATTGCTTCAACTTAAATCATAAGATGTGATTGAGTATTTCATCGGCAAGGTTATTTGAGGTTATCCTTTTGATAGAATATCTCCTTAGGGAATTGGCTGTTTCACAGAAGTATCATATATTCTGGGCTATACGTAAGTGTCTCTATACGAGCGTTACCTTCTTTTGAAGACGATATTAAATCGTCACGCCCCAACAAGGCACTGGTGATGGACAACGTATTTAGAATGATCTTAACACTTCACTGAATGTTTTATTCAAGATTATTTATTTTCTAATGTTAATCGGTACTTATGTTCCACGCGCAGTCACACACATACGAAAGAACAATATATATATATATATATATATATATATATACATATATATATATATATATATATATGAATGATTCACGTAATGTGAATTGAACTGCGCAACATACTTGATATTAAAATAACTGATCCAACGTGCAACTCTCGGATAATAACTGTGACATTCCTGTATTTGTTGAACAATTTAGTTCATGCCACATTGACTGAAAAACCTACCAGTACAAAAGAATTCTCCTAGTAACATATTAGTACATAAACACACAATCTTAAAATTTAAAAATTCAACCTCAGCGTTGCGACCGCACGCTCCAAAATAATTTCTTACAATTAAGAATAACACATTTCTAAAAAGATATTTCGGATTACATTTATTCTTTCCTTGTCCTGTTATTACCGAGGAGTAAAAAACAAAAACAAATCTATTTCCATACCTGATGATGTCTGTATGAACAGATTAAAACTTGTAAAAAAAATAAAAAAAGACCTTATGCAACTAGAAACCTTAGTTTCTAGAATGAAACTAAGGTTTCATTCTAGAAATGAAAAATCTCATTTCTGCTTTAATTTCAAGTTCGTGGACTACATTTAATATTTTCGATAATTCTAATAATTTCCTGCATCTCAGAAGTAATTTAATTTAAAAGAAAGGAGGGTTTGTTTAGAAGTCGCTAAAAATCGCTGATTTTACAACCTTTTACAGGCATCTGTCAGCACAATGTAATTCGCTTTATTAAAATGAAAAATTTCAAAAATAAAATATAATTTTCTGCAACGCTATTTGAATTTTAAGCTGATTGACAATTTAAGGTGTCGACAGCTTCACGACTTCACAGACAGACGGAAGCTTACCAATTTTTTCTACAGTGAGCATATTTGTAAAAATTCTTTGAGGAATATAACGTGGGCGCCTTTTTAAATATTTTTTAATTACCCTATAAACTTAAAAAATATGAAAATGCTTTCTGTAATCTAACGTTTTAATGAATTCTAAAATTTTAACAGATATAAAGCTATGTTTTGTAAGGGTGATTGATTTTACAAAGCAACCATGGTTGACTTATTTAATTTCGTATTTTCTTCTAGGCCATACATTTATGATTTACTCTTCAGTAGTAATTGTCAATCGGCCTAGGTTTGTTAACCATTACCGCATACTGAGTTTCAAATAGGTAGAATTGCGTACATTAATTGTATTTTTTTAAATAGCCGCTAAATTATTGAAGTTTGCTTTTATCATTGATAACAAAGTTGCGGTATTATGTATTAGTATATGCCGTCTTACACACAGATATAAACATGCCCACAGATACACACAGATACAAACATACACATACACATATATCTTTACATATATATACATTTGTTTTCAGCTTTGAAAGTAAAGTCTGAGGATCCTAGGAAAAATAAAATTCTCTGGTGAAATAAATTATAACTAATGAAGCATTAATGTCGTCTGTTTTTCTTTAAATTAAATTATTCGCTCTGACTTAACATTGAGCTCTCAAGATTTCATCCTCCTCAGGATTATGCATACAGATTGCCAAGATTTTCGTTACTAATATATATATATATATATATATATATATATATATATATATATATATATATATATATATATATATATCATTATACACACACACACATACATATATATATACATATATAAAAGGGATAACTGGATGCTTATTTTTAATTCGACATTATTTCTTCTTTTTTCAAATGTCATATTTAAGTGGATACCCGTGTTTGAATAAACTTCATGTCTTTATCTATTTACTTAGTAAACAGTGTGAATTACATCTACGCGCCGGTGCACACGAACATGTATCCCTCTTTGCAGACGGTCGTTTCTTCGCCAGTTCGAATTCTTCCTTGATGTGGTCATATTTTCTTTTTTAATATCCTTGAATAGAAAAGCCAGTAGATGTAATTCACACTCTTTAATAATAATAATAATAATAATAATAATAATAATAATAAAGCACAACAGAGACAGCATAAAACAAAATGTGCCTTTCTTTTTGACATGGCCATTCCTGCCGGCAGCAATGTATCTATGAAGATCTTCAAACAACAGGACCTTGAAATCAAAATCTCAAAAATGTGGCGCATGAGGACATTAACAATTCCAGTTGTAATTGGTCCCTCGAAATGATGGAAAACATACCAATAGACTCACTGAAAGGATTCCTGGAAGTCCATGCCTTAAAGAAATATAAAAAAATGTTCTCACAGGTAAAGCCCACATCTTACAAAGGGCTTTATCATATGCGATTTTTTTTCAAAACTGCTCAATGGAAAATCTCATGATGCCATTTCTGACCTTAGGTCTCTGACTGGGACCCAGTACTGAGCAGAAACCAAGCGAAATAAAAACAATGATAATAGTCGAGGCGTCTTTTAGATCGAAATATTCAGAGCTTACATTTATGGAAGGAAGGAAGTACGAAATAGCGAAGCATATCTAATGATATGGTGTCAATAGACGGATAAGCCGGAATGAGGAAGGATGGTAAAGAGTGAATGGTTCCTTAGATAAACAAATGTAAGTAAGTTGGTGGGGAGCATCATCGACGGCGTCCTAGAAAGAGCAATCGTTTATTTAAAAACGTTTTATCCAACATGGCAAATGAAAAATGTGGACTAAAGGATATTTCAAAAAATGAAATGTCACCAAACTGATGACGGCTGGAATTACAGCGGTTTGGCCTCTTAAATTCAAGAAAATATTTGGCCATAATCAATTTTCTTTTCTTGAATGTAACGTCAAATTCTTCAAAATTGCTTCTCCTTTACATCCCGTTAGGCCTCAAGTGTATAACACGAGTTTATCAGTTATGAAACTTGTTAGATAATTCATAGCACCATAGTTACGTAATAAATAATTAATAAACGCTAATGGAGAATTTGGACTCTACTGACAGTTAAATCAACCAAATTCTTCCTCCACTTACCTTCGAAATCTTATTTGCTAACAATTCCGTCGTTGACACTATCGAAATTATTGGAAAAATAATTATATCTGTTAATAAATTCAATAGATTTTTCTCGCACTAACAAGCAATTGATTGATTCGTTTTTCCCTGGTTTATCAACCCTTTGCAGGTTATTTAAAGCCAGAAAATATTTTTACATATGAAGAATTTTTTTTATATAAATAATAATTTATGATAAAGGTCTTATTAATTAATCCGTAGCTGGGAGGAGAAAGGTTGTGGATTCGTACCTTTCTAAAGAGTATTCGTTAAGTGAATATAACGAACCCAACTGGAAATAGAACTCGGCTCTCTGACTAAAAATTCTCTGCTTTTACCCTTTACATCATCTGCACATGCAAGCTTACATGTCTTCCAAAGCTGTCACTCATACAACTACTAACCAGACTCGACGCTGCTTAACTTCAGAGCTCGTACGGGAACCGGTGTTTCAACGTGATAAAACCGCTAGTCAATTCTGCCGGCGCATCCAAACTTACAGAAAAATCTTACATGAAAATATATACGTACAGATGGTATGACTATGAGATCTCTATTTGGACCATGATTCTTATATTATAATAGAACCTACCGCGGAAATAAAATTCTCATCGTGGCAAACACTCTATATACTTCCTCTATACGGACGAATCATTCCTTCTGTCAAAAGATTTTGAATAGTGAAAAAGTAAAATTTTAACGCCTCTAAATCTAAACTGCTCTCCATTAATCATCTGCGAAGGCCTTCTGCGCCTTCCATCAGCATGGCTGATGCTAATCTCCAGAAGAGTGACAGGTTGTTCCTTCTCAGTCTAACCTTCTCAGCTGATATGAAGTGGAAAGACTATCTTGAATTTGTTGCTAGGTCAGCTGCTAAGAAAGTCAGTTCACTCTATCGGGCGAGACAATTTTTCTCTCCATAATCTATTTTATATATCTATAAGTCTACAATTCGTCCATGCTTCCAGTATTGCTACCACATATACTCCGATGCTCCTGCTATTTACCTTGGGCTTCTTGATAAAAGCCAACGAAGAATCAGCAATATCATAGGTCCTGATCTGGCAGCTCGGCTTCACTCACTTTCTTACCGCCTAATATTCACCCCTGTACTTTTTCTATAAATACTTTCATGGTCAATGTTCGAATGAGCTATTTGCTATGGTACCTAGACGTTTTTTAATTTAAGCGCAGCACTAGACTGGTGTCGAGATCTCATCAATTTATATTTGAGCTGACTAGATGTAACCGTAAGTTCTATGCTAACAGTTTCTTTTCCCGCATTTATCGTTTGTAGAACTGGCTCCATGCGTTCCAGCTAATGTTAATCTGCAAAAAATTAAACTCAATTTCAATCGCTATCTACTGTACTCCTTATAACGCTTTCCTCTTCCCACTCATCATTAATGTTTCCGTTCCTAATTCTTTCATACCCTGTAACCCGCTGAGTCTTCGTGACTTTACTGCCTTGAAAAAAACTAGATTAAAGAAATATATATATATATTTGAAATTAATTTCGTACTTAATCTTATATATGAACACTACAGCATCAAAAACCTATTTTCTTGATGTCCTTACTTTATCTAATAATCAGAATTTCTTTACTTCAAAGTACAAAACCGATTCGCATTAATTCCTGACCCCTAAAACATCAAAGTGAAGTCCCATTGGCGATAAAGTCATAAAATTCAAAACTTATTAACTGCGCTAAATTAATCTGTAAAACAATTTTCTGTAAACAATTATTGAGTTTTAAACAAACACTTTGTAATAACGGATGCTCTAATGAGATCGTTTTTGGATAAATAAAATTAATTCGCAAATAAGTAATCATATTAACATAAAACAATCAAGATTTAAGCTACAAAAAAGTGCTATTAACTTATTTTATTATATCTTTTTATTATAACCTATTGAAGTCAAATTACATAAATTAAGAAAATTCGATTAATAATATAATCTATGAATTCATTACTTGGCATTAATGACTGCTTATGATTCATGACGCACTATAAAAAAATATTTCCAGTCTTGTTACTAGAAAATTTCTTAAAAAATATGTGCCACTTCTCTTGTCATTTAGAACAGAGGTCGGCAACCTACGGTACGCGTGCCACATGAGGCACGCCAAGTAAGATCCAATGGCACACAGTAGCAAATGACATCACGAAGTCCGAACCAGTAACTAATACAACGCATGATAATGATATTCAGCTTTCAATTTTAATATATACTAAAGTATCTATACTATATATTACTATATAAAATATATTGTAGAACAGGTATATTGAGCTTTGCTTGTATAAAGATAAGTATGCTGTTGGCAAACTGAATGATTTTACAACCCTAAGTCAGCACATAGATAGCAAAAGGTTTCCAAGCACTGCTTTAGATCATCACGGTCTTGGAGCACCTCAACGATCAAACGATGTCGAATTGTGCATGATAGACGCAAATACCTCCAAAACTAATGGACTAATGTTTCATCTTCAGCAAGCAGATAGTCTCCTTCCTTTGAACGTCTATTGGAACTCAATTTCATTCCAGGCCTCTAAAGGTATATTTACCTTGACTTGTATAAAAATACTTATGCTGTTGGTACACTGAATAATTTTAAAACCCTAAGTCGGCAGATAATTAGCAAAAGGTTGCCAAGCCATGCTTTAGAAGACTGTGTAGAAAACAAAATAGCAACATATATTTGTTATTTTTCTCGAGATTAGCTTTATATCTCTGAACAATGGGCAATACACACGCATATAGCACATATACACAGCAATTATTTTCCGTTAGAATTCAATATCTTCTTTTTTTTACTTTACATGCAAAAAAAGAAATGGAAAACGATTGCAAATGCTAGAAGTTTTTTTTAAATTAAAAGACAGCAGCCCACTATTAATCAAATGTTTTAATTAAGCTAACCACTGTGCTAGAATGAATTTAAACAGAAAGTTATATTTGACACATGGCGCTAAATTTTATTTCATAGTCAATGAACGCACGTTGCTTCCTAACTTTAAACTGGCAGCAGTGCAAACGCCATATTATCTATTTACGAGCTTCCAATCATCGTTCTTTCAAGATGTCCAACGACGTGGCGAACGGACCTCGTATCCTAAGATCTAATTAGTGTAAAAAATTTCCACGAGAAAATAAAGAGACGAATTTAGCACCAAGCGAAAATGAACAGAAGGCTCAATAATCGTTCTTCGCCTGATCTATATAACATACTATACATACAGTATCAAACGCACAAACAGGTGTATACACACGCACATACGTTCACACAATGCCAGAAATAACGCTACTTTGATATATAGAATGGTGATTAAAATCGATATTAAAACTTTCAAAAACGTTTAAGAACTGATATTTCTATATTCTTTGGTGTTACTGACAATTTCACAATATAAATTGATCTTCAGATTCGGGATTAAATGATAATTGCTCATTAATTCATGTGCAGTTTCAATAACAACCATACCGTTCATTCGTGAAAAAATTGTCCATTACTCTGTGCCATATATATGGATTGATATTACGGAGCTGTTCAAAACTATTTTCTTTCTAACAACTAGATTTCAATGTATCTTAATATTTTGGTTAGCTTTTGATTCATTGGCTTGTTTTTACGGCTTGTCAACTCTTTGCAGGTTATTTAAAGGCAACACATATCTTTAGATTGTAAGAATATTTTTTTTAGATAATAATGATTCCCTGCATGAAGCGGTACTAATTAACCCATAGCAGGGGAGTGTAGAGGTGGATTTATACTCTCCTCAATGGTATTTGTGCGTATAACGAACTCGATTAGAATTAGAACTCGGTTCAACGATTATCAAATTCCGTGCCGTTATCCATTAGACCACGCTCACATCCACTCTTACAGCACGTGGTATTTGTAAACGGTTAACTGTCTAGGTACTGATTAGGCTCGACGTTGTTGTTCAGCCTTTGGAAGGCAACTTAAGTATTCTTGGATTACAGCCATATCACGTTGAAACAAACCGTACGATCAGCAAAGTTAAACAACGTCGATCCTGGTCAAAACCTAGAGGGGTGACTACTTGATAATTTCAACAATGTTTGATATGAAGGTGGTGCAATGGATAACGACTCGAAATTGGAATTCGGAGAGCTGAGTCCCAATTCAGGTCGGGTTCGTTATATTTACTACTTACAAGTACCTTTCGGAAAGGTAGGAATCCATCTTTTTTAATCGCAGCTATGGATAGAACATGTATCGATAAATCATTATGATCTCTAAAAATAATTCTTGCAATATAAAATGATTTTTAACAAAATAACATGTAAAAGGCTGACAAACAATAAAAAATAAATCAATGCTATGCAGATTTCTGGGGCCACATTTTCTGTTGCTTTTAAAACATTCTCCAGATAAGTTTCATAAATTACTTCATCCAGCGTCTGCAATTCGTACATTGCATGTTTGAATTTTCAAATTTCTTACGACCAGACAGTCTGTATTCTTGCAATTTCTACCTACTATTTTGTATTACCTTGTCTAGTACTTCCTTTATTTGTCTTTCTCTGTGTCATCTACATGTTGTCACATGCGTATTTTCGATCCTTAAGACTGTGTCCACTAACAAATATTCACTGAGCGCCCCCTGTGACCTTTTGTCAGGCTTAGCTAGGATGAGTAAATACTGTTATGCATCGATATATATTTTTAGCATATTTTTAATCAACCTTACGGTACATAATTTATTATTGAATGGTTGTTGCTAAACAAATATTATTCTGCCCGTTCTTATATCAATTTTATTCAGATACCGGGCGTCGTCATGATTGCATGTTTTTCTTAATGTAACAGACCAGCATTTATTCCTTCTTTTGGACACAGTTAATCAAGCTTGACAAACTTTGGCCGATTCCTGTCATGGAGAAAAGTCCTTCATTTTAATCAATAGGTAAGGTGGATTAAGACTGATCTTCCTAATTTTAATATTAATAGAAGTAATCACTATCAACCTTTCAGCTTTTGTCTGTCTCTTCGTTCCCGTCCAAAGCCCAGGTGACCAAAGACGTTCTGTCTTCATTTCCACCCATTGGTCATGTCAAGAATATTGGTCTCATTCTTAGATCTCTATAACAACGAGGCTTTTTAATGCCCAACTAACGTAACTCCGGCTTAAAAAAACAACTGCTCAGTTTCCATTAGGAAACTACTCCCTCATCATTTTCGCCTGCCATAAACGATCCTTCTCAAAAAAACAAAAACAAAGAAAAACATTGGTTACATTATTATTATTCCTTTGATTTTTGTTGTATATATATATATATATATATATATATATATATATATATATATATATATATATATATATATATATATATATCCTTCCCAGTTCCAGCCAAAGACCTAAGGTTAAATATGGCTTCATAACATCTCCAGTGAACATTTTTGTAAAAAAAAAAGAATAAAAAATAAAAAATAAGTATCTGTCTATATTTCTGAGATGAGGTATTATGTACACTATTTACAATACTCAGACTATTGCCCTCATCTTTGTCGCCATATTTATTACAACGTTTCGGCCTTTTAGTATCTGTCTATATTTCTGACATGAGGTATTATGTACAGTATATACATTATTCGGACTATTGTCCTCATCTTTGTCACCATATTTATTACAAAGTTTCGGCCGTTGTACGCTCCGGCCTTCTTCAGTATCTGTCTATATTTCTGAGATGAGGATTATGTACACTATTTACAATACTCGGACTATTGTCTTCATCTTTGTCGCCATATTTATTACAACGTTTCGGTCGTTATACGCTTCGGTCTTCTTCAGGTGGTTGGAATGTCGAACTGAACCCTATATGTAGCTCACTGGGGCAGACCGTTCTAGTTTCACGTGCCATATTTAATGGATGTCAGTTATCAGTTATCTCCTCTTAATTTCTCTCTCCAAGTTCTCCACTGACTTAACCGGGTATTGAACTCACACTCTTTGGGTCCTGTCACTGAATCTAACTAACGACTTTATCCAATGACAGGACCTAAAGAGTGTGAGTTCAATACCCGGTTAAGGCAGTAGAGAACTTGCAGAAGGGAATTATATAAAGATCTTTGTAATATGCCAGCTGTACTTCTGATTAATTTTTTTTGTATTTCTTTAAGGCGACTATTAGACTCATTTAAGTGATTCTTGGTAAACCAGTACCAAGAATCACTTCAATGAGTCTATCAGAACCTTTTCCAACCAGCTACAAATGGAATTATTGATGTCTTCGAATACCACATTTTTTAGATTTTCACTTCAAGATCCTAGTCTTTTTATAATTTATTTGAAGATATTTAAAGATACATAACCATCTGCTGGAACTAGCATGTCAAGAAGAAAGAACATTCTGATTTTGTGGCCTTTGATCACGATATCGGGATGATTAGCTTATTATCATTATTAGTACTAGTAGTAATAGTAGCTGTTATAGTTGTAGCAATAGAAGATTTCCTTAGATTACTATTGTGCAATTATTTTCTTTCGGGTTCCAACCGGAATGGTAACTTAAGAAATGGCATCATGACATTTTCCTCTGAAAAAGATCACACACAATTTACATAGATGAAGCCATTCGTGAGGTGTGAGCTGAATTTGCGAGAACATTTTTTTTGTATTTCTTTAAGGCAGGAGCTATCAGGGACTCCTTCAATGAATCTATCAAAACCTCTTCCAATCAACCCCAAAACCCCATTCCCAAATAGAATTACATAACATTTTTAGACTTGCACTTCTTTTTGAGATTTCCTTGTATTTTGATAGATTTTCTGAAGATACCCAAAAAAGATATATTACCTTATCCATAAACTAGCATTTCAATATAAAGCACACGTCTGGGCGATTAGCTTTGTTTATTCGGTCTGTGTGCATTGAAACATTATTATTCTTGGTATTATTATTAACTTTTAATTAATTTTAGTTGTTTACTAGACTATTTTGGCGACTATTAATTATTCCGGTCTATGTCTTGGAGAGATAGTATCAGGAACGAGGAAGTGTTAAAACGTACAAATCTTCGAAACGTTACTGCACTCGTGTAACTGGATACCAAAAGGCTTCAAAATACCAAGGCTCGTCCATAAGTGAGATAAAGCAATACAATTCAAGAAGAAGTCGGAAAAAAGAAACAAAAATCGCTGTCTTTTGTTGTGCAACGGTTGGGAGTTCAAATAAGCAAAGCAGGAAGTGATTAGACAACGTCAAATCGAAAAGAACAATAAAGTGTCGGCAATAAAAGACCTCGCATTCATTATGAGTGAAAATAAAATTTGCTCTTACAGGTTGAGGTAGAAGAAGTCAACAGTCAGAACCAAATCTTTAAAACTATCGCATTACATTACATTACAATTACAAACACTGTTGGTGCAGTAAGACGATGCTCGAGAGCCAATCAAAGCATTCAATTTTCGAATAAATGTCTTTACTTTGAAAATTAACAGAAGTAATAAAACAAAGTAATGTTTAGTTGTATAATTTTAAAAATAAAAATAAAAGATAAATGTTAATAAAAACGCGGTTCGTGAGTGTACGCTGGGCAGCGTACCCAGGCGATCCGCGTAGATAAAACCTAGGTAGGTTTGCCTAGATTTGCCTTGTAGATTCATAGATGTGCTCTACTTAATTTGAGCACTTTGTTATTTTTGCTATACTCCTGTTGGAGTTTTTTTTTTCTTTGGACTCTTAGCTCAGATTCTGGGCGATTGTTTTCGCCTGAATTACATGTTCTTAGTTCTTTCTTTTTATATTTCTTATTTTTCCTTGGGTATTGGTTTGTTCATTTACAAGCCAAAACACCTAAGGTTTTTCCGGCGAGTATAATTACGTATATTTATATCTTATTATTACAAACACAAACACACACACACACACACACACACACACACATATATATATATATATATATATATATATATGACAAATTGGAAAAATAAATGTGTGATGACTTTCATCTCTTATGATTTCATCGGTTTGCCTTCATACGAAAACTTTCTTCTTTGTTATACATCTTGCTTACAAAGCTGTTCTTAGTATATATATATATATATATATTTACTTAAAGAAATTAATTTATTATTGAATATGCGTCGTTTAATGCCATTCATAAATGTTAATTTTCGAACAACATACTTGAATACATATATATATATATATATATATATATATATATATATATATATATATATATATATATATGTAATCAACGACGAAATTATTCGTACAACCATGAATTTTGAATAATTTTAACCATTTCTATGTTCCATGGTTCCATAAAAATCTGTGCAGTAATTTTTGAATTCACGGGTAGACTTATTTTCATGGTGTATGTGTGTGTATGCGCGGGTGTGCGTGTGTGTGGTGAGTCTATCTCCTTTTCCCCCCTCAGAAGTAAATCAAACATAGGTTATTAAACTCCATTTTATGTCTACTATGTTCCAAATTTAATGAATATCTGTGAAGTAGTGTTTCTTCCTATAGATGTACAGCCAGATGAATGGACACAATTTTCTCTCTCTCTCTCACTCTCTCTCTCTCATTATATATATATATATATATATATATATATATATATATATATATATATATATATATAGAGAGAGAGAGAGAGAGAGAGATGAGATAATGATATATATATTTTTATATATCAAGGACAGTATTGAGAAATTTTATGACAAAGTGAAAATGTTTACTTGTAGAGGACGAAACACATTACAAGTATATG
>OZ010591.1:106771428-106803928 GCA_963932145.1 Acanthosepion lycidas
CCAGACTTGTTGAAAACATCTCCCGTTTTAAATTCAGACACCCCCACCTTACTCTGACTTGACATCTATGAAAGTAACTCTATGCTGATACAAATTATTAGCACACAACACCACTACCTATTTTAAAAATTCGCCATGGCTGTTACCATGGCAATTTTGATTTCAATTGTGAATACACTATTAAAACACGTAAATTTCAGAAATAAGTTATTCCCAAAAAATTTCGTTTGAAGATGAAACAGAGCTTACTTTAATTCAATTTAATTCTAATAATTATATTGAAGTTTTCGGCTCTTGTTTTTGAAACATGAAGCCTCTTATGTAGCGTGTTCGAATCATATTTTTAAATAAATAATTATATTTATGCTCTACTTTTGTATCGAGCACTATTTTTTAAAAACAATAACAAAAATACTAAAGAACTTTGGATTACTTACCTAACCAGTTATTTCCTATTTTCTATATATTTTCACACACACACACATATATATATATATATACATATATATATTTACACACGCTCTATCTCTGATATTGAGCACTTTATTCCATAAATATAGCACACCTTAAGACTATATTTCTTTATATATATATATATATATATATATATATATATATATATTGTAATTTTTTAAACGATACTTTGAATGGATGCTCATATTTAAGTACATCCTCTGGATTTTATTTGTTTATTAATCATTATATTTATTTATTTGCATCTACCGGCCTGGATTTTCGAGAAATTGCTGGCAGGATTCGAAATTGCCTGCCTTAGGGTAAACCATAGTTATATCTGACGTACCTTGACCTCACGGCCATGACCTCCTGATTAAAAAGAAACCGAATAGTGCTTTTGGATGCATATCTTTCCCGATTCTCGATATAAACATACCTCCTCTGTGTCGTATGTTAACCTAAACAAAGACAATTTTTAGGAAATGGATTAAATCCGGCTTATTTTTAATTTATTTACTTAAACGTTATATTTAATGGATAATCATATTTAAGTAGATGCTCTGTTGTTATTTTGTTTATTTATCAAACAGTATATCTATTTATTTACTTATACCGCTCTTAGTATTCGACAAAACTTGCTGGAAAAATGTGTGCCCTCCGGCAGGATTCGAATCTGCGTCCCTCAGGTGAAACCGTCATTATAACAGACGTACCTTGATCTCTCGGTCACGTAGGACGTCTCTTATTCTCAAACACAACACAACTTTCCATACACATAAGTTTGCCTTTCATTCTGACAGAAGGAATCCAAAATTAACAGAGTCAGTGAAATATGTATAAAACTTTTAATGGCAGCGCTCATTGGACAAGACATCAGGCGAGTGAAAACTGGGAATTTCTGAAGCAATAAACACGTGTCCTTTACATCTATAACGTACAAAACTCCCCCCCTGTCAAATTGGATGTTGCTTTGATTTGATCCTAAGCAATCAAATCTATTATTCTAAGACATATCATGCTGAAACTAAGGACATTTAAACTAGGACGCTTAGAAAAGTTTCTCTTCAAACGAAAAAAGAACAGCCAAATATTTTATCTCGTTGAAAGCGAACCTGAACACAACCTCACGTCATCTAAGGCCATTATCGAGCCCAGGTTAAATTACCCTAGCACACAACTTGCGCAATGTTATTTTGAAATTCAAGCGGCAGTGTAAGCCAATCTGTCTCGCAATCCGACTAGGAATTCTTAGAATTTTCATGCATGATTATCTTGCAGACTTCTCTGCTTAATCTACCCCGCTCCAAAAAAAATAAAATAAATTTTCGCAATAAAAAATATCGGATTTGAAACGAGATCAACGTGTGGCAATTGGTAAACTGTTCAAAAGAAACCGTTAATTCAATATAGTAAATTTTGTTTTAATTAACTGATAAAATAACAGGAACAGTACGTCGGCCAGTTAAAATGATTTGAACATGAAAGGCGAGACAATTTTCCCAAATTACTGTGACAATCTTTACAACCATCAATGCTAAATTAATTTATATATCTGCATAAAAGTAGCTACTGGAATGATTTGTTCGTTGATTTAATAGATTTTTACTTGTGCTGTGCACTTTACATCTTTTTACAAACTCGACGGGGAATCCCAACATCTGTATTAACATTCCTATTGTTTAATTCAGCTGTTACTGACTTGTAAAATTCGAGGTTGACTGGAGTTGGTAGGCTGCGTACTCTGCTTCTAACAGGAATGGTGTTTTTTTTTATACATCTGTTTGATGTCATCCCAAGTGTTTTCTTTTTTGTTTTTTATTTCCCCTTCTATACAAAAGTTTTTTTTTTTTATTTTTTTAGATTTTTTTTATTTAATGAAACACTTGCTCCCCTGGATATGGTGAATGTACTCAGTTGGCATATTCATTTTCCTTGTGGGTTCCAATAAGAGCCACACCCGTTCTTTCTAGCTTCCATGACACCAGGTGATTTCTTCATATATTCAGTTGCCATATTTCAGTTTCTTTGTGGTTTGTTATAAGCCACACCTGTTCATTCCAGCTTCTATACGACCAGGTGATTTCTTGATACTAACGAATGATTCCGTATCCGCAATAGCGTTTTTGACATTCCATTTTCTTTTGATTAGTATGAAATTTTGGGCGCTTTCCCAATTTCATCTGAAGAAACACGCTGCTTTTGATAGAGGTGTTTTAGCGTGCTGATAGTTTCATCTTTCATTAATTCAACGTTTCAGCCTTTGGACGATCCAGCTTTCATCGGAGAAGAAAAGATGTGACAGTAAGGCCTCAACAACTGCGGCAGACGTAATAGAGAAATGAAAAAGACACCAGCGAGTGCATTCAAGCGTTACAAGCAGTAACGGGTTTAAAGCTTTAAGTTCCTTCACACAGGAAAATATTTTCTTATTTGCCGTGTCCACTCAGAATGTAGACTAACATAGCTCTCCACAACTTTCTGTAACTTCTATCTCTTAATAAATATCGTCTTTCTATTGTTTCTCCTAAATTCTGTTCCGCCATTCATTTACTCAGGCTCACCAAATATGTTATGTATTGCTTTCCTCTGTCTCGCTTGGCCCTCTATCTGTCTTGTAAGTATCAAATTTTCCATGCCTACCTTCCTCATTATGTGCTTCAGGAACCTCAACTGTTTCTTTCAGATGAGAAGTATTAAGTATTGCTTTCCTTTTTGTTCCATTACTAATATTTTCGGCCCATGGAATCGTCAGCATCTTTTTTGAAGCCACATTTCTATTGCTTCATGTCTCCTTTTCATCTTTGAGGGGATCATCTAGCCTCGTAAGGCCATCCAGGGGGACCGATATTATATAGTGGTTTAGTTCTCTAGCGATATTTTTCTAACTATTCGTTCTCTTCATAGTTTTTAGAATGCTACCTTTGCTATTCTAATACGACTTCGGATTTCAGTGCCACCTCCTGTCCTAAAACACTTACCAGATATTTAAATTTCTACACTTGTTTTATTTTGGTATTTCCAGTTTGCAGTTCGCAGTTTAGCCTCTTTTTTTGCTGGTGGATTAAAGAATTGGTCCGTTAATATGGTGACATACTAATTGAGAGTTCAATTCCTGGGCCGGGCAGTCTGTACTATGACTCTGTAAAAACGAGGTGAACATTACTAAACTAAACCTAGGACATGCAATGGACAGCGGAATCAGAACAATCCCCACGCGTAGATTCAATTCAAAACTCCCTGAAGATTACCTAAATCAACAAGCAGCTGACTAAAGCCGGATGAACTGCCGAAACGTCGTTACAAGAGCAACGAAGATGACGATAATAGTAACGCAAATAATAAAACTCACACATTTATCTTTGTTTTAAGTAATCTTTAAATTCTTTCATTACGTCCAACGATCAGTCAAAGTAGGAACGACTAAAGATTTGAAGATTTTATTATTGAATATTTTTATACTATTTTTCAAGGCTTAAGTGCCACTCAAAGTAGATTTTAATAAAAAGTAACGGTTGCACGTGTTCAAGTGTTATGAGGATATCTGTCTTGTTTATCATTTGGGGAAGAAAAGGGGAGAAACTTAACAAACACAAGAATATAGGATTCACGTTCAGAGACAGCACCAAAGCCGAACACCGACAGGAATATGCATATTGAGAAAGTGTAATAAAAGTAATATTATGCTTGAGAAGAGGTTTAGTTTTGTGTTTTTATTTACAAATAATATTACAGCATATACAAGACATAAGCCTTATGATTGTAAAAACTGTAACAAATCTAAGTTTTATTATCATGAACAAAATTAGAATGTTACGTTTCGTTTTGTTTCTGGTTTCATTTAATTCCTAACGCTGCATCATCGACTGCATCAAAGTTAATTTTTTTCATCTCATTTTATTACATGACGAAACAAGGCGATAAGATAGCACACCGGTAAAACGAATGTCTTTGGCTAGAATTTCATCACCACGTGCGTGTTCGCCTCATTAAGGAATCTGAGTTCTGGAAGGCATACTGACCCGTTTAATTCTTCCTGCCGTTCGAATGTCTTCGCGCCATTTTGGTCATATCAAAAAAATTAAACAAATGCAATCTATCACTGTCCACTGGGTCTTCTGATCAGTACTTTTGCCATTCTAAGCCAACCTACGCAATCTGTAATAAATAATAGTTCTCGAAGTATTGAAAAAAGAATTATGAGGCTGTGCAATCTATTTCTTCTAATGAAATTAAAAAAAATATTCTTAGGATTATAAATTAAACCCATACATATACTAAGTTTCCTTCTAAACTGAGTAGCTGATAGGAAAGTTCACAATGGTTGATCGTTGAAAAAGAAGAGAGATGTTCATTAAATATTTAGCACAAGATCAAAAGCTGAGGCGCGAGAATATACTCCGATAATTGATACCATTATCAGTTCTAAATAGATTAGAGACAACTCAAACGGAAATTTCAAAATGCATACGGACCATACGTAATACGAATATTTGTTGGTGTTATTAATGAACAACACACGTAATGATTTGTCAATATACCAACTCTAAACGACTATGTCAAAGGTGACTTTGAAAAATGTTATTATCATATAATTAGGAAATTTGGTAAGTAGCATTTTATATGAGTGGAATCTTTAAAAATGGTTAAATATTTATGGAAATTAAAACTTTCAAACACGATGTTTCTTTCAGCCTGCATTTCATTCCCTCCTTCATTTACCCTCCTCTTTCTCTCTTTCTTTCTTTGCTATAATGCTCGTAGAAGCTCGTGGTTCCGGTTAATAATATTGAAAGGAAAACATTGCAACATAGTGAAGAAACTGATTAATCACATGAATTAATAATAAATAAAAGCGAATATCATAGTTAGTGCGGCAATGCGACATGACATGCGACCCAATTTACGACCCCTGGTCCTATGAGCTGATGTTCATCTCATAGCGAATGGAAGAGTCTATATTTAGCAATTTAGTGTAGCGAAGGTCGCTTGTCTTTCTTCAGCTATCTCAAACTCTTCTGCCATCCATATCTCTCTCTCTATATATATATCTATATCTATATATATATCTATATCTATATCTATATATATATATATATATATATATATATATATATATATATATATATATATATATATATATATATTAAAGACATTTTTTATGTTTAACGTTCTTTTTATAGATACATGTATTTAAGTAAATGCTCTTTTTATAATAAACAGTATTAAATAACATTTACCGGCCTGAATGTCCGAGAAATTTTCATTGAAAATATTCGTCCTTTGACAGGATTCGAACCTGCATCCTATACGGAACCGCCATTTACCCGGGCGTGCCTAACCGATTCCGATCGTTCGATTGGCAAGGTTGAATTTACTGCTTATAAACTTCAATCTTCCATGAATCTTTAATAAATAAATTGTCGGACTTTGTCCATTTCTTAATATATATTCTCACTCACTCACACACACACATATATATATATATATATATATATATATATATATATATATATATATATATATATATATATATATATATATATATATATATATATATATATATATATATATATATATATATATATATATATATATATATATAGTGGAATTTAAGGTCAAAAACCCAGCAGTAATCTGTTTCATCATGACTGTCCCTGAAGAACTGTACCACGAAGAACACATTCTACATGGCCTTTTATATGGACATTTTCCCTCTCGCTAAATTTGAAAAAGTATTTTTGATACACCATATATATATATATATATATATATATATATATATATATATATATATATATATATATATATATAATGTCCGATTTTGGAAGACAACTGTGTTATAATATATAATGTATGTATATATAACATGTATATATAATATATATGATAATAATATATATAATAATGTATATAAATTATATATATATAAATAATAATAATAATATATATAATAATGTATATAATATATATGATAATATTATATATAATAATAATGTATATAACACGTATATATAATATAACATGTATCACTCATTCCTAATTAGTAGTGTGTTCATTGTTATTTTTATGTCGATCTCTATATTATATTAGGTTGGTGCAAAAATAATGACGTAATAATGTCGTTTTTTGACGTTAAAAATAGGTAAAAGAAAAACGACATTATTACGTTATTATTTTTGCACCAACCTATAATCTCCGTTAGCCTGAACTTGAAAATAAAAAGAAGAGATGCATTTACTTTTTCACATGTGTTCATGCCTTGGTCAGAGTGTTTCTCAAACTCCAGACACCATTAACAGATCGTGCGAATAAAGTATCCATTTATGATCGGACAGTATGGCGCTGCTCTCTGAAGTAGGGATATTGTCTTGAAATTCAAGGTGATAAAGGAAGTCCATCTGCAATTGACAAATGATCATATTAGTTTCCTTCTTTAATTCCAAACTTTCAGACCCTTTACTGCTCGGAGTGGCTTTTCTACTTCTACTTCTACGGATTTAAATTACCGTCATTTCAGTGTCGAAAAATTATAGATAAATTTATTTAGTTCATCATCTTATCCCGAGAGAAATTTCTTTTTTCCTCTGAAGCAAAATTCATGACCGATTTTCTGTAAATCTTTTTAGTTTTAACGCCTCATGATGTATCTCACCAGAAACTTTTTTTTACTTCAAGAATGTCTCATGTGATTTTTGTCGATAAATCTATTTTCCTTCTTACTTTGATGGTTCAAACAGAGCTGAACGTATTGTAAAGCAACATCCTGTTATATAGAAAGTGGCTGTGCTCATGGACAGAAGTCGTGCCCATCATTCTGAGGAATATTGTGATATTCTTACCAGTTCTAGTCTTTTTCAGTCTGTTAGTTAATGGTTTTATGACTGAAGACAATTCATCGATAATTAAAAAAAAAAACAAAAAAAACAGTACAACTAATCATCGCCCTGGTGTCTCTGATGAGATCCTTAGTCGATATATCACTAGAAAAAAATTATATTAGATAGCACCACCTAAGGACACAAAGCTTAAATTTAAGCAAGTTCTTATGAGTAAAAAACATATGATAATATGTTTTCTATTTTTAGAATTGCTGTTTACCGTGACACAAAAAGCAGCACATCGTAGCTAAATGGCGTTAGCGCAATATAATTTAATGTTCTTCTTCAGGACATTGGCGATCATGGCTCTCCACAATTTACAGACCTTTGTAGGTCTTAATTTTCTCTTTTTATTATCGCTTCTATACTTTCTCCCCCTATCCACTTACTCAAACTCTCTAAGTAGATTATGCATTGTTTTCATCTCTCCCTATTGTCTTCAATTTTTCCGCGTTAGTCTCAAATTTTATAAATTTTCTTTCCTCTTTACTTGCACTAGAAATTTTTCTTTCTGTTGTGTCTTTTTTGTTTTTATTTTCGACGTTGCTCACATATTCGGTCCATGGTATTCTCAGCATCCTCCTGTAGAACCACATTTCTATTGTTTCAAGTTTCTTGTTCATCTGTTATATAGGAGGATCGATATTGAATATTTTATTACTCTCTTCTTTGTTTCTAATAATATTTTATTTGTTTCTTAATATTTTGCTTAAATTTTGGAAGGCCTATTCGCTATCCGAATGCGCCAGGTTATATAATCAGATTTCCTCTCATTTTTGGTTGCCTTAGCTTTGATTATGATACATAGCTCATATGTATTTAATCTTTAGCGAGTTTATTAGTATCATGAGGACACACGTCAATCTCAAATTATAATAAGCGAAACCGAGACGAACACAGCCAAAGAGTGTAAAATATTATTTACATGAAGCAATATTTACTGAATCAGAAATTTTAATTGCTGTTTTTTTGTATCTGTTTTATACTGTGTACTGTAATCTTGCGTTTATGTGTCATACGAAATTAAGCTTAATAAATACGAAATTGTAACGTTATTATATAACTAAAAATCTCCTTGACCGTTATTATTATAGATAGTACAGTTCTTACGATATGCTCTTGAATTTTGGCCTTGTACAATGCGAGATAAAAAAAAAACAATCTATTCAGTATACGTGTACTGCCATTTTTGTTTTTTTGCAACTCCAATAAAACATTCCTTGTATACAGCAAATTTAATATACTCTTCATCCTCAAATTAATCTTCATCATCATTCGGAACATCTTGCCAAAGTGACTCCAGCTACCCATCAGGTGTTATGGACACAAATAAATCTGTGACTGCCAGCTGCAGGTCAGCCTCATTTTCGAAGGCTTTCCCATGTAGCTGGTTGTCCAGGGACTGGAAGAGGTGGTAATCAATTTGGCACAAAATCTGGGGATTAAGGTAGATGGCACAATCTCTAAGCCAAGTCGCTTCATGGTCTCCCTGGCCACCGGCGCCGCATGAGGCCTGGTATTTTCATTGCCGTTCATCAATTCTGACTCTTCCTGCTTCAGTGCCTGTTGCAAATGGTTCAGCTGCTGGGAGAACAGTTCCGTAGTGACGGTGTTGCCCGCGTTGCTTGCAGCCAATAGTGTACCATTTGTCAACTACCTCATCAGATACAGAGCATGATCTTGAATTGGTGTAGAGGGGGTCATGTGATGTGAAGCTTAGTGGTGACAACCAATGACTGGCTCGCTTGGGAGTATCATACAGGAAGTACTTTTCGTCACTGGTGAATATTCGACAACGAGAAATAGGTTGCTGCTTATTGGATACCGACAGTGTGTTGGTTATCCACTTGCTGAACTTTTACGCCTTCGCTATGCGGCGCAGGATGAAGTCTCGAATCATCCAGCAAGCTCACCACAGGTTTGGGTGTTGTCCTCGTCTGTGGCCACCTTCAGGGCTGGATCATCAAGAACCTGCGGCCGGCCACTTCAGGGCTCATCGCAAAGGGATACATCTGTTGACCTGAACTTTTGCAACAAATGTTTGGAGGAACGTCTACGCACGGAATTAGATGCATTGGGCGACTTGATGCGGCTACGGATAAGCCCACCAAAGAGCCTCTTCGAAACCACTCTTTTCCTTCATCGCTGCTCGAGCAATTACTGGTGTGTGTGGGCAACTCATCTGTATTGTTAAAGAGCAACACCACTCCCCCACTACCCAACCACTTTCCAGGAAGTTGGCGCAATCACTTCTTCCGACACGACGTCAAAAACCGCAAAAACTTTTTTTGGTAACCTTGTTTATACAATTTTTAAAATCTTTTTCACCCCAAGCAAGATGACAATACCACTAAGATGCAGCAGGGTTACAGAGAGTGAAAGAGCATGAGATGACTTCAGTGAAGGGAAGTGAGGAAACTTTACTGGATTCAAGATTAAAGAAGATGGGGGGTGCATTTAAATTTTTCAAGATTTCAGGTGGGAGGGAAGCAAATAAATCAGAATGGAGTTCCACATTTGAGACGTGCGAGAAAAGGAACTATTATAATGGCGGTTGTGGTTGCATGTTACGAGTTCAAAGGTAAACCATCCGACACATTTACTAATCTAGTCGTATGCATAAGTCGAGTACCAACTAAAAACTTTCGTAAAAATATTTATAGAAAAGACAAGTGGACGTAATGTTACAGTAGCAGGAAAGTGACCGAAGTCGAGATACCAGGTCAGGACTGCTTACATTACAGACCATTCTTTGAATTATGACAAGAAATTCGAGATAAGTAGCGTGAGTATTAGACCAAATATGTCCGCAATATTCAATACACAGAGGAATGGTATCTTTATAAATGTGCAAGTAGCGTCGCACATTTATAAATCTACCATTCCTCTGTTCATGCTAATGAGAAGAATTGTCTGTCACGACGCAGCGAACCAACTTTTCTTGTAGTAGATATAGGAATTGGTTCAATATAATCAATACACTTTAATATTAATGGAAAACGTGAGTCTAAGAAGACCCACGTTTCTGCACTCTTGGAGTCTAGATTAAGCCATACTGATGCCAGTCAGAAAAGGTTTTCTTTGATGGTTAAATGTTTCGCAGTTTTGATTTGGCGGTGCTCAGATTTACAAAGTTCTTCCTATTCACAAAGTAACAACTGACTGGAGGTCCTTTTTGAGAGCAGTTGCCAGTTCTACTTTGTCGGATCTTTCTGGTTTCAACGTTTTTGCATCTTGTATCTTTATTATAGAATGCGCAGTTTGGGCATAAAACCAATGCGGCCATTTCTGAGCAGTAAAATATTTCCTTTGTCTTTTTGGCATTTTGGTGTGGCCATTGTTTTTAATTCGGCCCTTCGGTGTGTTTATTGCACACGACAGTTCCTATGCAGTGGTTTCGGGTAATAGGTAATTTTTGTCGTTGGCACATATCATACTGAGGTATATGTGAAGCCTATGTAAGAAACAGCATATCTTACATCCTGGTTTACGGTAGGCTCAAATAAATGCCTTGCCCTTTTGGCTGTGATAAAATTAGATTGGTTCGTCTAAAGTTTGATTCACACTCTTATACGGTTATTTGAAAAGGAGTAGGGGTTTATCCCTTTTCCTTCTTTAGGGTTGTATTTCCTGTTCCTTCTAAAGTTTTCTCGTTCTCTTTCAATTCCAGAACCCTCTTGCATTTTGATAAAAAATGTTGATAGATCTGGCCTGCCCGGTAGATCATGACCACATTGCATGAGAATGGGTTGAAAAGATTGCAAACTACTCAGACATGAGGTTAAATTTTGGGAGAATGTCAAATATACACACGATGATTTTGCCAGTTGTAATTGTAGAATTTGGGGCGGTTACAAAGAATCTCCAGTAACATCTTCATACTATCCCATATTGCACCCATCATAATAATCTTACTTTTGTGATGTCAACAAACACTCGTTTGCCGCTTTTGTAATGTCAATGAATACTCGTTGTTACTTTCGTAATTCTCGTTGTAGTAGAGACTTTGTAATCGCAGATACAACTATAGTAACGCCGTTGAATAATGCTGATGTCAGACGCCTTCGAATAACACTCGCACTAATAGTATTGATACAAATTGAGGAATAGTATAAAGAATAGCAGTCCGTATAGTAATAGAGGATAGACTAGAGATGAGGATCAATTAGATCAATTAGATATCATGAGACCTTCTACTTATGCGTTTCCTCCATGGTCACGTGGTCTACTTAATTCAATAATGGGATCGCCTGTGTTTGCTCACTGGCGATCCATGTTCAAACTTAAGTGTTGGCAGCGACACTTTATTCCTATATAACACTTACAAAAACAAATAAGCTTGGACACACACATATGACGTTTTTGGTGTCTGAGGTTTTGTGAATTACGGTTTTTGAAAAAAATCACTGTGCAAAATTTCAATAATAATAATCATATTGAGAAATTTCCGAAGAACGAAGATAATAAACGATTTCTCTTCTATCAGCTTCAATCCAATCCGCCTCAGGAAATTAGACATTCTTTCGCAAATGATAAGCCAATACCTTTATTCCCGATAGAATCAAATGAAATCGCAGACTTCCATATTAAATCAAATGATAAGGCAATCCCAAGACAACAAACTGGTGATCCGACGACGGCTGATTCTATCATATTTAATTCCTATTTCTAATTCAAAAGTTGCAGTTATTTTGGGAGGTCTTGTCTCTGTATTAACCCTACAAGCCCGCTTCTACTTGCAAGTTTAACGCGCGAAATATTTTTGCCGGTGAATCTTCAAAGTGGAATCAAGGAAACACTTTTAGCTGGACAAAAAAACAGTCATTTTTTAATGACTCAACATGTAATAAATTTGCTGATGTTCAAGAAAGAATGTTATCATTAAATTTTTAAAAACTTTTTAATCATGAAAGGAAAAATGGAAACGAAAAGAAAATCTCTTCAAATATTCTACTCGCCAAACTGGGATCGGATTTCTATGCACTCTACACCTGGACGCAATTTAACGTTTAGTGTTTTTGTTTTATATACTTGATGCTTGTCGGCGTTATAAATCTTCGCAATTTAGCATCCTCACTGCGGACAAAGTGTTCACCGCAAAAGCAGATCGGGATCAGGATATTGGAAAGAGATAAAATCTCTAGCCTGATAATCAGTAGTGGCAGAAATCAATAGGCAGGATTCCATTTGAATCTTAATTCTTCTTTCAAGAGGAAAATGGCTCTGCGCGTTTGCCATATCTCCCCCCACCCCAACCAGAATGTACCTTCGCAAAGAACGTGTGGTAAAAATATCTGCAAAATTAAAAACAAAAAATACTGAAACTAAAAAATTATGTAACTACTTTCCATCCGGTCTATCTCATGAATATTCATTTAGACCATTTGCTAGGAAATAATAATAATAATAATAATAATAATAATAATAATAATAATAATAATAATAATAATTTGCTAGGAAATAATAATAATAATAATAATAATAATAATAATAATAATAATAATAATGATAATAATAAATGGAAAAGACGAACACTTGGAGGTTTTTATTCAAGGTAATAAAGAATTTTACAAAAGTAGCCGTTTGGAAAAATGTTTAAATTCAGCAAATGTCTGAACATAAAATTGTTCAAGACAAGACGATTTTCCTCACATTGTTGGTTTCATAATTTAAGAAGTCCTCAGAGAGCTCTACGGATTCCCACCGAGGAGTAAGGACAATAAGCCCATGTTTAATTACTTCCGTTACTAACAAGAAACAGTTGTTTTGTATCATATTATTAAGGCTCTATAAGAAAACAGATAACAATATTTCATCACAAGCAATGTGATAATGTCACTAAGAGGTACGGAAAGAGTGAAAAAGAGTGAGAAGACGTTAGTAAAGAGAAAGGACAATAGAAGAACAGGTTGCATTTAAATTTTTGAAGTTAATTGTTAACAGGGGAAAAATACACCGGAAGGCGGGAAGTACGAAAACAGAAACTATAAGAATAGAATTGTCGGTTGCGTCTATCTGTGTATGAGATATGTTTGAAGAATTTAAAGTCTATATTGGGAACTTTTATAGAATATGTTGGAAGCTATTAAAGAATATCAAGGAAGACATTATAAGACTATATGGAAGCATCCAAAGACCACGTTGGAAAATATTAAAGACTGTTTTAGACGCATTTAAAGACTACGTTGGTAGTATATAAGGATTCGTTGAATGCTACTGAAGACTATGTTTCAAGCTATTAAAAACTATGTTAGAAGTATCTAAAGACCGTTTTGGAAGTTTTTAACTACTTATGTTCGAAGATATTAAAGACTATATTGGAAGCAAAATCTAGGCGTTTTGAATTGTAAATATATGTACATGAACAAGTAAAGATTTCATTCACCAAATTCAAAGATTTGTTTTATTTTAAGATATAATGAATAATTTGTAAATATATTTGGTTGGATTGGTGTGAGTTTGTGACGTTTCGGTCTAATAAACCATCTTCAGGACATATTCATAAAATATAATTAACATTATCAATTCAACATGACAAAGACGATGGACATAACATTAAATGAGCATAATTGCATATAAGGATTTTTGTTTGTTTCTTCCGTATATTTATCTTCATACTGTCGGATCTATAACCATATATTTGCTTACAAATAATAATATATATAATATATTACAAACACACACACATACACTCCTCCCCCCATATATATATATATATATATATATATATATATATATATATATATATATATATATATGTATATATATATATATAGACACACACTTTTCACATAATTTGTAAATATATATGCCGCACCCAACAATTATTCTTAATATATTTTATTGTAGGTACCTCTACTTTTTCGGCATAAATTTTCGATACCTAAGTTTAAAATGCATTTTTTAAAATGAAAAAACATGCTTGAAGATTTCATTTTAGCTTTAATTGAAAGTTGAATCATTAAATTTATTATTTCCATTAAGTAAACAATTCTGGTATATTTCAGATAGAAACTATATACAATGTCAAATTTAATTTCAAATTTTTAAATTTTCTTAAAAACCGCCATTTTCTTAATTTTAAGAAATTTGTAAACAAACACAAATTTATCGATTTAAAAAAAATTTCTGACACGTTTTTTTTAGTAAAATTAGAAAATTTAATGTTAAATTAATCTGATTTAAAAAAAAAATGTTACTTACTTATAGCATAAAAAAGTAATATACAACGAATTATTAACGATTGGTACCGTAATTTTGATCCAATATTTGATCTATGTGTTGATTGACAAGTGATGACAGCTACTACGGATGACCATAAATGAAAATTACTAGAAATCTGAGTGAACCCTTTTATTTTTAGTTTTACTGTTATGTTTATTTATTAGAATAAAGGGACAAAACTCGCAATTTCAGTCTACCGTACATAGAAATAAGGAACGTATTAAGTAGAAAAATACAACATAAAAAATTATTTGAAAAAAATTGGAATCACCAAATTTATTAAACTTTGCAATTTTGAACTCGTAAATTTTGTTTCTACTTAATTACTAATTATCACAAGGAAATAGGCTAATACAGAATTTTGCACGATTTTTAAACTATTATAAATTATTATAATTAAAATGTAAAACAAATAAAAAATTATTGTAAAATTTAATTATTCATCAGAAAAAAATTATTTCTTCAGGCAATAATGACCTTAATATGACTTATTTACAAAAGCAATTAAAAGCTTTTCTAATTAAGTAATATCATAGTTTTATTGGATTCATTATTTTTCACTTCAGAGCAGATTTTCAGTTAGTTAGCACAAAGTTGAAAAAAAAAGTAGGTGATTTACCATCTCTAATGACTCTTACTTTAAACAAAAAAAAATTGTCAGGAAATAAAAAGGTTTTGAAGGAAATTTCAGGACAATAAGTAAGTGGGGTGTAACTTATTTTTAAAAAAAAATATTTGTTACCAAAATTTACTAAAAAGAAATATTTCAAAAATAATTACATCCATTTGTGAATAAGTCCCGAAAATTTCATTAAAATCGGACAATTACTTTAATTTTACAAGAATTTCCAAATCAATGTGTTTTCAACGGGAAAAAAGCGCAAAAAAAAACAATGTTATTTTAACAGCACCGCGATGACGTAAAAAAAAGAAGAATTTAACCAAAATTTCGAGCGTCTTAGAAAATATTAAAAAAATTCAAAAAATAATTAAAAAATACTTTGGTCTTTCATCTTAATAATAACATAAGCATTTTGACGATAAAACTTTATTTTCGTTAAGTTTGTGGCATTTTTTTATTACGCTATGCTGTTTTCCCGCCAAAAAGTGGAGGTACCTATTTTATTGTTATAAGTTATATATATATATATATATATATATATATATATATATATATATATATATATATATATATATATATATATATATATATATATACAAATCTTCATTTAATACTGTAACAATAAAATATATTAAAAAAATAATTGGCGGACTTTTCGTAGTGTGTGACGTCATTTGTTTATGTTAAGTTACGCTACGAGCAGATATCTTGGAAAATTGTGGTTTAAAAGCAATAAAATCGACTTTGCTAGCGCGTCACTCCTTCGTAGCTAAACTGATACAGCCCGTCTGGCTATACGACGGTTACATGTAGGATCAATGGTTCGCTTCCTGTCGGAGGATACATATTTACTATGAAATTACTCGGACGTTCAGACCGGTAAATGTTGTTAATACTGTTGATTATAAACAGAGGATTGCTTAAATGTTTGTGTTTATATAAATAACGTATAACAATGAAATGTTCAAAATATTTAAGTTAGGAATATAAAGTTTTTGAATAGAACAACTTTAGATATTTTAAATCGAATGTTTATGATAGAACCATTGGTTACGTTGGATAAGGATATCCAGGAGGAAGAAAACTGTAGCTAATGTTGGAAAATCGATGCATTCTTTAATTCAGCAGTTAAAGATTGTCGAAAATAAGCCACAACATCTTGAGTACAATTTCAGAAACGTTTTGTCGGTCCGTTTAATGGAATCTGTGTGCAAATTTTTAAGAACGCTTATCGAATGAAGTGAAAGAAAGCGAGAAGAAAGGACTAAACTACAATTTCAAGGAGACAGGATAGATAATCATCAGCAAATGGAAGAGTCCAACATGCAAATTACAAGTGGAGGTACGAAAATCAAACAAGTACAACAATTTAAATATCTGTGAAGCATTTTTACAAAAGACCGAAAAGGTGACACTGAAATCCGAAACGTATTGGGATAACGAAGGGTGCCTTCAAAAGACAAGCAAGCAAAATATTCAGAAACACGAAACTTCGTTAGCATCGAAGAGTAACGAATTGATACGAAATATTGGTCTTTTATATAGTAGTGAATGCTGGACAATGTCTATCTTAACAGATGAAGAAAATACTTGTTGCAAAAAATGTGGTCCTACTGAAGGATGCTGAGAATGCCATGGACTGAACATGTGGGTATTGGCGAAGTTTTCGAGAAATAGAAAAAAAGGATAGATATGATTAACATCAGAAAGAAACATCTCAAATGTGTAGGGTTCATAATGAGGAAAGACGGCTTGAAAATTTGACAATCATAAGACAAAATAAAAACAGGAGAGGCCTGAAGAAACAGTGTGTAACCTCAGAAACTTCTGTAAATACTCAATATAAAAGGAATTAGGAGGAAAAAAGGCGTTTTGTAATCGCTGCATATGAATGTAAATTGTTGATTGATTCGTTTATTACGGCTTATCAAACTTTTACAAGTTATTTATAGCCAGAAAATAATTTTAGATTATAAGAATATTTTTCTTATTTTTCTTTGGTGAAAATAATGGTTTAGTGAAGCAAGTAAGCAACCCATTGTTAGAGGAGAAGAGGTGGATTCGGAACTTTCCCAAAAGGGATTTTGCGCCTAAGGGAATCTAACGAATCAAACAAGACATGAAACTCGATTCTTCAATTAAAAATTCAAAGCACAAATCGCAAATCCAAATTTACAGTATCTGGTACTCACAACAGGTCACCCGTCTACGTTTTGATCATGCTCGACATTGCTTAACTTCGGTGAGCTTACAACATGATGTGGCCGTAAGGGTATGGCAAAAGGAAAGAGAATATTGTTCGACAAGTGTTCAGCATAATAAGATATGCGTGTGTATTAAATTCTGTTGAAATAAAAAAAAGTTATTGGCGCGCAGTTATTATCAGAGACGATAGGCAATCATGTTTGAACTTTACTTGATACTACGTGACTGTTTCTATAAAATCACATATTGTCTACAATCTGAGGTAAGAGATATGTCTTTGACATATCATTGTTAAATAGGTTGTCATATCTATCTATCTATCTATCTATCTATCTATCTATCTATCTATCTATCTATCTGAATCTGTTCGTATCTACATCTATGTATCTGTCTATCAGTCTATCAATCTATTTCTCTCTCTCTCTCTTTCTCTCTATGTATCTATCTATATCGTTATCTACCTGTCTGTCTAGATCTGTTCATATCTATCTATCTATCTATCTATATATATATCTATCTATCTATCTATCTATCTATCTATCTGTCTGTCTGTCTTTCTGTCTCGTTCTTTATCTGTATATCTCAATATGTTCATATCTATCTATCTATCTATCTATCTATCTATCTATCTATCTATCTATCTGTTTGTCTCGTTCTTTATATATCTATATATCTTCATATCTATCTATCTATCTATCTATCTAGCATTTACGTCAGGGCTTGATGGGGGGGTGAAATTTACTTGTCAAAACAATCCACGGAAATATCTCTAGCACGAGTTGTATGTCAAATTGTGTGCGGGTGTGAAGACGCAACGACTTTGCAATTTTGGTCGACCGCCAGGGAAAGACATCCTCTCTGTCTAATATTAACTGGTAAACTGTACTATTCACTTTCACTCTTTTTTCCGTAAAAAAACGAAGCCGATTTAAAATCATCAGAAGCAAAGGCCGTCAAAATCATGACACCAGTTGGTTTCTGTCGCTTGAACCCCGTTCTGACAATTCCAGGAATGTCCCATGCTGAAACAGCGCAAACTCTATAATTTTTTCAGATGATCACAGCTTCCACAATGAAAAACTTCTCGACCGACCAAACGAAGATTTTCCCTGCGGCACACTGCCACTCTTCCATTCCATTCCATCTGTCAAGCCGATAATCTGCTTGGAGTCACTTGCGGGCTACTGTCATGGTTATGATTTCATCCCTCCATAGATAATCAGTTCTTTTATAATCTTCCCTCATGATTCTTCGTGTATTTCTCTTCAATCTCCTCTTGCCGGTTCAATGAGTCCCCTACGATCTGAACAGTATCTTCTCGGCATTGGATTTAGTCAGTTTCTTTTCTCACTTTGAAATTTTTCTTCTCCCCATGAAGAAGAGAATTTCTTTAAACATCTTGATTCGTCATATTTATTAAAGAATAAAATATTACGAAGCCTGATGCAAAATTTGAAACTGTTCTTACGAATAGGTATGTTTCAATTTATATCTAAATAATGGGTAAATATTTATGTAACTCGGTTAAACAATAATAATATATTGCCCTTATAGTGATTCGTTCTTTTTATATAAAAGCCAGCTGTTTGAACAATGAGGAATTCGATAAAATTAATGTCTTTCTAAAGGAAGTATTTAGAATTAAGTTGTCTATAAATAATAATTGTCTTTAATACTCAAATTTTGTACTGGAAAATGTAGAGCCAGCCAGCAAAAATGTCGGTTAATGATTTGGCTGCTTTTATATCAGGATTCATAATTGCCTGGGAGAAAGTCTAGCAAACTATAAATTGAGAAACATAGGAATTGTAAATCGTTTCTAAATAATAAAGCTGTTTCTGCATCAAGTAATTAGCAGCCAATACAAATGAGTCTGTAAAAAAAAATAAAAAAACTTCAAGTAAATTTGGAACAAATCAACAGTGAGCTTTATTAAATTACATAAAATTGTTTCTTACATTGTGAAGAATAATTACCATTCAAAACATTGATCAGCCAAATAAACACCTTCGTCTTCTCTAATTTTTCACAACGTTTCAGCTGATTTTTGCTACATTTTTGTCCGTTATTCAGTTCGAAAGAAAAAAAATTTCTGAGGATAAAAGTCCGAATAATTTAAATAATGCAAGTTTTTCTTTTCTTTCTGTAATTAACACATATTTAATTACATCTTGGTGCAAAATCCAAGGTTAGATCGTTTTTGAGGAGGTGGGTCTGTCCCTATATCTCTAGAGAGAAGCTGTTTTTGCTTTCTTTTTCTTGCTAAAAGATGGTGCCAGAAAATATTCCTTATTCGATAATTTCCAATTGCGAAAAGATCCAGTCCCTTTGTCAACGTTTATTTAAAATTAAAAAGGAAACGTTTTCTTTCCTTATATGTCTATATCTCTGAGGTGTGGTATTATGATTACTTGCATTATTTACATTATTCTGTTATCCTCATCTTCATTGACATATTCACAACGTTGCGGCCGTTGTACGCCCCGGCCTTCTTCGGGATCTGTCTATATCTCTGAGATAAGGTATTATGATTACTTGCATTATTTACATTATTCAGACTGCTATCCTCATCTTCATTGCCAGAATCACAACATTTCGGCCGTTGCACGCTCCGACCTTTTTGATGTCATTGGGTCTTTGAGATGAAGTATTATGATTAATTGCATTATTTATATTATTCGAACTGTTATTCTCATCTTCATTGCCATATTCACAACGTCTCGGCCATTGTACGATCCGGCCTTCTTCAGGTGAAAGGAGTTTCAAACGGGAGCCTTTATTTCATCTACCAGGGCAGAATTTTCTAGTTCCATGTGCCATGCCTCTTCCTTATGTCTCAGTTATTTTCTTTTAACTCGACTCTCCAAATTTTGGTTCATCACTGCTGAGGCGTGGTATTGAAATCACAATTCTTTGGGTCAATTCACTGGATCTAACCAACGTCTTTATACACTGGGCCATGTTTTTTCATGGACAGTGGATAAAGACCTTAGCTTCAATGATTAGAGCCACAGATTTGTAAGTTCAATACCATGCCACAGCAGTGGTGAACCAAAAAATCTGGAGAAATATTGAGTTAAAGGGAAATAATCGAGTCATCCGGAAGAGGCATGGAACATGGAATTAGAACAATCTATTCAGGTGGACGAAATAAAGGGATCGGTTCGAAATTCCAATCATCTGAAGAAGGACGGAGCGTACAACGGCCGAAACGTTGTGAATATGGCAATGAAAATGAGGATAACAGTTCGAATAATGTAAATAATGCAAGTTTTTCTTTCCTTTCTGTAATTAACTGATATTTAATCACATCCTGATCCAAGAACCAAGATCCAAGATTAGATCATTTTTCGAGATGGGGGTCTGTGCCAGATTGGTTAAGAAAAGCTTCCCGGATACATTCAAGACAGGTTATTAGTCAGAAGAGGTCACTGTATAAGCAAATTTCGCAAACAAATCATTTTATTAGGAATGGAATCTTTTCCGAATATATTCCGCGTACTTTTCCACCGGCAAAAGGAAGAAGGAACCAATTGACTGGAAGCAACAAGCGGAAAATGAATCGATGAAACCTGTGGACGCCAATCACATTTTAGAGATCAAACTTTTAAATGAGTTGCATCTCTGATTTGTGAGCTGAAATATATCCAAATAATTTATGAGAAACTTTCACACACAGGCGCGCGCACACACACACGCAACAACACACACGTACACCCACACACGCGCACACACACACATATATATATGTATCTGATCAAAATGCCGTTCTCGATAATATTTCTTGCTAGAAACTGTCTTACATATTTATGTCTACCATTCGTTCATGCTTTGAATATTACTGCTACTTGTGTTCTGATTCGTTTGCTGTGTATTTACATAAAATTACAAAGAATAATCTGCCATTTTATGGATTCTGACCTGGCATCTCGGCTTCTGTCATTCTCCCATCGTCGTAACGTACCTTTCTTCTCACTTTTAATAAATATTTTCATTCTCTGATGAACTTTCTTTTGCGCTACCTAACTTGGTAATATCCGAAAAATGGATGAACGACAAAAATGGTTTACACTTTGTTACCTCTCTTTTCCATTATTGTTTAATAATTGTTTTAAAGGAATATTTTAAATTAATATACGACCAAAAATAATAGCGTTGGACAAAAACCTTAATGATTTCACTATAATTATGTAACAATAATGTAATGATATTCCAAAGAGAAATCTCATTGCATGGTTACGAACTATCAACCTAATTTTAGTTCGAAATATTGTGCATTCGACGCTATTATTTTGTAACATACTTGAATTCGATATAATAAATAATTTGCAGTGAGAAAAAAATTGAGTAAAACAATTTTCGTTTTTTTTTTAATTGAAAACGCTCCTTCTCCGCAGAACGCATCATATTTGTTGAAAACATACAACTATTTAAAGAAGGAACACTAAGACAAATTAGTGTCTTGTATAATGAATGCTCCTGGAATTCTATCTTTGATCCTTATTAAGCCCAGGTAAAATGATCATATTGTGTGTATTGAGGCAAATTTATAAGAATCTTTATATTTGGAGACTAACTATGAATCTGTCGAAAAAAAATAATAAATGTAGTGTATATATTTTTCTGGCTAAAATATATGTTCATCTTTGATCTAAGTAATAAAGAAAAAAATGGCGTGATATATTTGGCACAAATTGGTTGTCATTCTTAGAACGCATCAGTTTATATCCTGACGATTTCCTCCTTTTGATTAAGAATCACTTATATATGTATGAAGTACAAGTGATTTGAATTCAATCTTATACAAACACACACAAATACATGCATACAAATATATATATATATATATATATATATATATATATATATATATATATATATAGATAGATAGATAGATAGATAGATAGATAGATAGATATAGATATATATATATATAAGTGAGCATTGTGACAAAACCCAGCGGCCACTCTGTTTTTCTTGCTTAAACACAATTTTTGTTTATCATATATATATATATATATATATATATATATATATATATATATATATGTATATGACAGACATAAAAATTATATATATATATATATATATATATATATTGATGCATGTTTCATTCAATAATATAGACAAGTATTATTTATTTATTTTATGTAAATTCTTTTCATATCGTCTGATAAGCTTAATAAGATTATCATTAAATGAAGAAAGAACATAATATTAAAAGAATTTACATAAAATGAATAGACAACACTTGTCTATATTATTTAATTAAACATGCATCAATGAAAAAATGCTGCCTAAATACGCACAATATATATATGTATTTGTGTGTGTATGTGTATGCATATATATATATATATATATATATATATATAATGATCGACTCTCTGGTCGACTTTGATTGATGAAGATCCGACAATTTCATTGAGTTTTTATGTTTGTGTTGTATGTGACACTTCAATCTTTCTAGAGACCTTGACACAAGTCTACATATTGTGCAACAGCGAGGATCTCATGACATAACCACAGGAATATTTCCTGACGCTTTTCGCCGTTGTCTTTCGTCTTTTAGCCGGTTAATATGACTGATTTCAAAATTTCTCATACAAGTCTGTCATAAATATCTCCAATTATTTAAATCCAGAGCAACTCGTTAGTTTAAGACACATTGACAGCTGAGAGGTTACTCTTTAGCTTGTCTTTCTACCTGAACTACGACCGTCCGACAGAGTATAGAAAAAGAGGGAGAAAAGTTAGAAATAAACGGAGACACGCAATGAGAGAGAAAGAGATCAAGTATTTACGCGCGCACGCACACAACCACACACACACACATGCAGTTTTTGATAGAATCTCTAAGATTCCTGATATGACAAGATTGTACCAAACTATATAACTTATATAAATGGTCTTGATCAAATGTTTACAAAGAAAAGACGTAAAATTTTCAAAGATTAAAAGAAAATAAAAGATAATTTGATTAAATATGAACAAATATATTTGCAAAAGACTTACTTAGATTTGATTACTCATCGCACTTCACAATAGTCATCGCCAAATTCCTGCCCATGTGGTTTTTAAATACTTTTTGCTGCTACCATTTATTCGAGTTCCTATGAAGATACGAGCATCGTATATTTCTAGCAGAGGCAATAAAATCTTTAACTGTAGCAAAAAATTCAGTTTCTAATGTAATTTACAGATTGAACATAAAATCTTTCTCTGTTTCTAGAGAGTCATATTTTAAAAATTGTAAAGTTCTCCAATGGTCTAAAACTTTTCTAAATAAATTAAATAGAGAAGAAAAATATGTTCTTCTATTCTCTCGATTATATATTTGATCGGCATATGTTACTGAGTGTAGAAGTTATGCTGTCTGTCGTAAAAAGTTTACATAAGATGCATGAAAGTCATGATGTGATTAACTCTTGACAGTTATATGCACTCACACGAGGATAGAACAAAAAGTTACACCTGTTTCATGTCCTTCGTTTTCTTGTGTTTAAAGCGCCGTGAAGTCATACATTGCCATGCGACAAATACATATCTTTCATGTTGAAAAATAGCCGAGCTTAAAGAAACATCTTTCTGACGTATCCCACTGCAAATCCGTTATATGTATAAACTTTTCGCAAAGTTTCACGGAATGGTTACAACAGTTATATAATTTTTAAAGCTGTTATCGTTGTCTACGTGTTTCATTTTGAAAGATAATAATGGATAGGGAAAATGACAATAACAGAACTAATTATTTTTCTAGGCTTCTGGAAGCTTTGTGTGTGTGTCTGTATGTGCGTATTTTTGCGTACCCGCTTTTGCCTGTATATATACATATATACATATAGAGAGATATATAGATAGATATATAGATAGACAGTGTGGATATAGAGATCAACTGCTTGATGACTTTCCGTTTCAAGCTTAAATGCGATGTTCAAACCAACTGAAAATCACGATGAAGTGTGAACATTCATATATATATATATATATATATATATATATATATATATATATATATATATATATATGTATATACATATATATGTGTGTGCGTGTGTGTTTGTGTGCGTATGTCTGTGTGTGTTTGGTGACTCCTAAGACAGATAATCTGCCCACTTAAAACTGTTTTCACCAACAAAATATATGCAAACAGTACAACCATATCAACGCAGATATATTAAATCAAAACAGAAAAAAAGCAACCAAAATATCACGAATAAAAAAAGAAAAGTGGAACTCCCTTACATCAATAAAGCAAAACTTGTCAGCTTTACCGAGAGAAGAAAATAGAAATTCCATTTCTAGAAAAAAAAAACATCACCTCCAAAATGAGATCAGAGTTCATTTTCAAATACACACACGAAAACAATTTCCTATTAAGCTACCGACATCCATATCATGAATAAAATTACTAAACAAAATTACATGACCTAATCTAATAAACCTTTTACAAATACCACATTTTAGAACTGAAGAAAATACAAAAATGTAATTAAATAAGTGAATAAATAAATAAATAAAGTGATACCATTTGCCTAAATAGCGACAAATAGTTTGCAGAAAGACTTTCTCCGGCACTAATGAACAATGTATAGTTCATGGCCATAAACTTTCATAAACCTTCATCGTAAAAAAAAAAAAAAAAATCAGAAATAAACGATTTTCTCTTTCTCCCCTAAAGCCGTAACTTTAAAGACGACTGGCACTTGCTCTGTATATCACATTTACACCTGAACCTGACAATCACCTTATACTGTTGATTCCTACTTTCACACTGTCTGTCAATCTTTGCCTGTATATATTTGTATCTGTCTGTGTCTCTCTCACATTCTCTCTCTCTGTCTCTATCTTTCTCTCTCTCTCTCTCTCTCTCTCTCTATATATATATATATATATATATATATATATATATATATGTGTGTGTGTGTGTGTGTGTGTGTGTGTGTGAAAATATATAGAAAATAGGAAAGAAGTGGTTAGGTAAATAATCCAACGTTCTTTAGTATTTTTGTTATTATTTTAAAAAAATAGTGCTCGATACAAAAGTAGAGCATAAATATAATTATTTATTTAAAAATATGATTCCAACACGCTACATAAGAGGTCTCATGTTTCAAAACAAGAGCCGAAAACTTCAATATAATTATTTGAATTAAATTGAATTAAAGTAAGCTCTGTTCCATCTTCAAGCGAATTTTTTTTTTTTGGAATAACTTATTTCTGAAATTTACGTGTTTTTCAACCATTTGGTTGAACGGAGGGGTATACCAAATGAATTTTCTTTCCTGTTTTTTTTTTCAAACGTTTAGTATTAAACTAGGACAGAAATTCTTAACTTTAATTGATAAACACTTCCCCACCAATAGTAGGCTTAGTAATATATTTAATAAGAACACCCTAAAATTGAGTTACAGCTGCACTGAAAATCTAGAAAGTATAATAAAAAAACACAATAATAAAATCCTGAACAAACCCCCATGCCTGAATAGTATTAATAAAAACCCTACACTTAAATCAGACAATAACAGTGAAAAATTGTGTGATTGTAGAAACCCAGAAGACTGCCCATTAGAAAATAAATGCTGTGGTATACCAATGTACTATCTCATCCACTGAGAGTCCTAATACTAATATGATATACATTGGGTCTACGAAGAATGAATTTAAAGCCAGATGGAGGCAGCATAAGTGCTCTTTCAACAATATAAATAAAAGAAATCAGACTTCTCTATCTAAATATTTTGGCATCTGAAGGAAATAAATAGGACACCTAAAGTAAAATGGAAAAATATAAACAGGACTAGCACTTGTAAAACTTGGGATGACCCATGCCCTTTGTGCCTCCATGAGAAACTGCACATTATTAAGTTTCTAAATAATAAAAATCTATTAAACAATAGATATGAGTTAATTGTTTTTTGCCGACATCATCAAATTTATGCATTGAATAATTAGCTTAAAAACAAACATACAATAAAATAATTTTATAATCCATAGCCCAAATAAATAGTTTAAATACCCTACAAAAAAGATAACCCTTTATGAAGTCGCCAAAAAACAAATGTTTCGGCAGTTTTTATATACACAAAACCCTTTGCATAAAGAAATAAAATTAAAAAAATAAATAAATCTCCATAGACACGTAAACTAGACTAGGCGAAAACATCTTCCGTTTTAAATTGAGACACCCCCACCTTACCTGACTTGACATCCATGAGAGTAACTCTATACTGATACAAATTATTAACACCCAACACCCCTACCTGTTTAAACAATTCGCCCTGGCTGTTACCATGGAAATTTTGATTTCAATTATAAATATGCTATTAAAACACGTAAATTTCAGAAATAAGTTATTCCAAAAAAAAATTTCGCTCGAAGATGGAACAGAGCTTACTTTAATTCAATTTCATTCAAATAATTATATTGAAGTTTTCGGCTCCTGTTTTGAAACATGAGACCTCTTATGTAGCGTGTTGGAATCAGATTTTTTTAAATAAATAATTATATATATATATATATATATATATATATATATATATATTAGTTGAAACTAGTGGCATTACGAGTGGGGACAGTCTGTTTTATACTTGAACTTGATCTTTAGACCTAGAGTTTGCATTCAAACATGAAAAATACTGTCGCTCTTCTGTATTAACCGCAGTGTCAGCGGTTATATTTATATTTACATACGCTCTATCGCAGATATTGAATACATTTAATCATAAATATAGCAAGCGGGGGAGCTGGAATTTGATTGAGATGAATATAGAAAATTCTTGAGCCTCGTGAGTAAAAAGTTGAAATGTGTTCTTACAAATGGACGTATATATGATTTTCCAATTTCTTTTCTGGAAATGTAGTACTTGCCATTGTATCTTGAAATCGAATTTGGTTATTTCAATTAACATGGCAATGTTCTTACACATATTATTGATAGCCTTCTTTTAAGACCCGCTGGAAATGTGAGTATGAGGAATGGCATTATCTGTAATTTCAACTCAGATCTTAACAGACAGATAATGGTCAATGAGGTTAAATTGCTCTAAGAAATTTTCTCATTGTCACATAATTTGTATGCGTTAAATACACTTGAAGGACCTTGAATTCATTTCTAGTTCAAAGAGTCAGCTTAGCACCCATGTTCCTTTACGAATTTTTGTAATTATATATATATATATATATATATATATATATATATATTGATCCATGTTTCATTAAATAATATAGACAAGTTTTGTCTATATTATTTAATGAAACATGTCTGGATATTTTATGTAAATTCTTTTCATATCGTCTGATAAGCTTAATAGCATCATTAAAAGAAGAAAGAAAATCACAATACATATTTTTTAATCCTATCTAAGCTTTCATTTTACATGAGCCATTATCAAAGATGACAATTGCATTACAATATATTAAACAATGCACAGACAAAATAATGCTAGGCTGTTTTTGTTTACATGGAAGATTTCCAAGCAACGACAAACTCGTGCATATGAAACGCTGAAAACGAGAATCTCACCGCAGCTCATGACGTCATACATGACCACGCGAGAGTGAGAACGAGAAGTATTAAGTATGGGAAGCCATTGGTATAAACTAATGGCTTCTGTTACCAATTATAGGCATTTAAGAATATTTGTAGAGATTTCATAGTTTATTTTGTTCAGGTTAGGTTTCAACTGTTTTATGTATATATCTTCAAGAAATTTTAGTTTTTGTTTATTATTTTCATGTTTAAGTATAGTTGTGTTTTCAACGAGGATTTTCCGGAATTGTGTATCCGGGCAGGCATGTTGTTTTAAATGCCTAAAAAAGGTTAGAGTTATCATTTTAATGTAGTGTCAAGCGCCGTGAATGCGAGTTTATGGTATGGCCAACATAAATACTATTCAATCCGTTGGATATATATATATATATATATATATATATATATATATATATATATATATATATATATTCATGAATTATTCATACATAAAACAAATACAAAGGTTAATGATTTAAATGGCGAGAAATCCATCATCGCGAACAATTCAAATAATATACAAAAACCCCGAACCTGTTTATGCATGAAAAGATCCTGTTTTATAAATTTCAGTTGCAATAGGTCTTTTTATTTTTAAGCTTTCGTCTGTTCCTACAGATACCCTCGGGTATGAAATAGATTGTGTTCTTTTTTTTACTCTCAGTAATAAGTAATAAGTAATAATTGAAATATATATATATATATATATATATATATATATATATATATATATATATATATATATATATATGTCTGACTAAATACATTACAAATATTATATCTGCTTATTTTTAGTGTAATCCGTTCATATTCACGGATATTTTCCGTGTATTACAATGAAATGAAAAATTACTTTTTATTTCAAATGTACAAAAGAGCGGCTCCTGAGAATCTGTCCGAATGGAACTTAATCCTAGTTAACCATGACATCTCAAAGATTCTTATTTTATGATTCCACGATAATAAATTCAGAAAATATAAAAATTATAAAGACTTTTAAGAAAGGTATGTGTCTTCTCACTATACTTATTGAACTTATACAATGAGTCGAGGCTGCCAGGATTAAAAGTCCTACCAGAATTCATTGTTGTCGGACACAATATTACCAACATAAGATATACAGAGGAAACACCGTTGATAGAATACACAGGAAAGAAACTGAAGATCTCTGTCAGGGGGTACTGAAGAAAAACGAGAAGAAAGGATTTAACATTATTTGCAAGAAGACAGAATGCATTGATTTTAGCAAAAAGAACGACTCAATACGCAAATTAAAAATTGAAAATACTAGAATCAAACAACAAAAAAAGAATATATAAGGGCTTAACCACACGACGAAAATTCCACTGACGTCCGAAGGCTTATTGGATAGCGAAATATGACTTCTGAAAACTAAGCAAAGTATTAAGAAACAAGATAATTTCGATAGAAACAATGAAAATGGTATTAGAATGTTGCGTAATATCAGTCCTCTTATATGGCAGTGAATGCTGGACAATCTCCTCACAGATGAGGAAGAGACTTGAAGGAACAGAAATGTTAAAGGATCCATCGAATATAATGAAACGAAGGTGTGAGATACGACGAAGTTTTAGAGAGAAAATAAACAAAAGGGACATTATACTTAAAATTTGAAAGAGACAGTTGAAATTTCTAGGGCACATAATGAGGAAAGACGGCCTGGAAAATCTAACAGAACAGATTGATGGACAGAGAAAAAACAACGCCAAATCTACTTAGCAAGCTTGAGTAAATTTATGGTAGGACAGTGTTTAGAAAAGACCAAGAGACCATTTATTAATAGATAAAAGGAAGAGGAAAATGTGGAGAGCCATGATCACCAACGTCTTGAATGGTCACAGCGCATAGAGGAAGAAGCAGATGTTTAAAATATTTAAGTCGCATCTTCGCAGGCAACAAATCTATTTATTACCTGACCGTTATTATCTGTGTTTCACTTAATAATTTCTTGCAACATTTTCAATTATCTTATTTAAGCAGAAGAATATAATCACACCCGCCATGCCTTTTCCGATATAGACTCTTTCGTCTTATATTTAATTTAATTTGACCTCGCCTTGTAAAATTACAACAGATCCGAACAGTTGGCCGACTAATCAATTTGATCACTTCTGTTCCAACTGTATTCTCTTCTTACCATTGTTATTAGGAATTTTAGAATCATCAGAGAATAGTTCAGTTGACATCCTAGACATTGTAATTGGCAGCAACATTTCAAATTTCCTCCTTTCTTAATGAACCTTTTAAAATTTTCGAAAGTTAGTTTCGATTTAATTTATTGGAGTTTACGATCCATTAATACAATTATGTCTTAGCCTATAGGATAATCAGTGATAAGCTTAAATATCGAACAGAAGACATAAGTGATGGATGTGATGAGTATTCGTATCTGCACTGAACATGCATTTTTCATCATTGAGAGTTCGAATTATTCAACTATCACAGAACAAGACATTATTTTACTCTTTTGAAAGCTACAGAAGAAAAATCAATACAAGAAAAATAATTTACATCTTCATCTTCATCTTCATAGCCATATTCACAACGTTTCTGACGTTGTATTCTCCGCTCTTCTTCAGGTGATTGAACAACGGGCGAAACGTTGTGAATATGTAAATAAAGCTTAACATAGTAGTTAGAATAATGTAAATAAATATAATACCCTATCTCAGAGATACAGACAGATATTCAAGAAAAAACCAATACAAGTGATATAGAATTGTATCTGGTATTTGATGAACAATAAAGCTTTGTGAAGAATAAAGCTTTCTCTCATTAAAAAGCGGCAAAACTATCTTTTAGCCGTGCACTAAACAAATCCTACTCGGTTTTCTAAGTTATCTTGTTTCTGTCATTTATAAGACGTTGAAACCTCTATTATAGGGAAAGATCCTAATATTTGTATCCTATATCGTGCTCTGCTTCCAAGTAAGGTCCTGGTATTATTCCAACTTCATACTTTCTTTAGCATTCATTCTCTGCTCTCCTTTCTTTATCCACAATCTGGAGGGTCTGTTCCTGTTCTTCGAAAATTCAAGATAATTTCCTGAAATGCAGTCGTATATCAGAATTGCAATTTCTATATTTATATTACGAGGGTAGTCTAACTTTTTTGTTTGTGCTGTTGTCATCTATCTATATGACCAACCCCTATCTTTTTGCATAGTTGCCATTGCATAGATCTGGCCATTCTATAAGGGTTATTTTGTATTTTTTCTGACTCAGTTTGAAGCATTCACTGACTAAAATTTTGTATGACGTTTAATACAAGACTGGCAAAGCTTTCTTTTTTTTTTTTTAATGAGCTTTTTTCAATCATCGTCTGGTGGAGGTGGGGTTCTTATTTTATCTGAGACACCTTGGACATTCAGAATGTCCAAGATTTATATTTCCCTCTTACTGTTATTATTATTAATATATTTGTATATTCACACAAACCATCAAATTATTATTATTATTATTATTATTATTATTATTATTATTATTATTTCATTTCGTTTTTGGTGTATACTCATTTCTTTCCTGTCCTTATCAGAGACCAAATGTCAGAAATGGCGTAATGACATTTTCCACTGAGCTGTTTTGAGAGAAAAAAAAAGGTAAGGTAAGGTATGGGTTGTACTCATGAGTACAATTTCCTACGCCACATTGTTGAGATTTCGACTTCAAGGTTCATGTATTTTGCTAGTTTTTTTTTTTTTTAAGATCTTCAAAGATACATTTACAGTCTGCAGGAACCGCCAATGTCAATAAGGAGACACACTTTGTTTTTGTGGTCACTGATCACGATATCAAGGCGATTAGCTTTGATTGTTCTCTCTGTGTGCATTGAGAAGTCCCACAGTTACAAGTCCTATCACTATAACCGGGTCGGGGTGGTGTTACAATACAAAATTCTTGCAGTTTCCTTTCCCTAGAAGTCGCAGTTTTTTTCCTGCCGTATCGTGTTATATATTCAGTAGGCGCTAATACCGTGCAACCTGATACAAGATTGTCAATTGATTCTGGATAATTATCACAGAAACTGCATTTTGGACTCACACAGTTTTTCAGTGTGTGTGCTTTGTAATTTCTAGGTACCAAGCATTGGTCCTTTGCACCAAGAATAAAAAAAAAACAACTACAGTTTCAGCTTTTAACCCTGAACTATCTAACCACTGAAGAGTACAGGATTTGTCTACATCAGCTTGTTTGGTACGGCCAGAGTATTGACCATGAAGAAGTTTATCTTGACATCGTTTCTCTATATAGTCGGTTGTATTTATCTTTGCTTCCCTTTTGAAGATTTTTGCAGCTTCCGTCGGTGTAATATGCATTACTTGTATTTCTTCAAGCACTTGAACCTCCATTTTGAATTAGTTGGCTTCCTTTATCACTGAATAAAGTTGCTTAGTATTTTCATGATCTTTAATACCATCACGATCTTTAACATCATCAAGTCTTCTGTAGTTTCTAGATATCTTTGAGGAGCAATTTTTGTAGTTTTTGTAAGATAGTTCTAGTTGAACTAATTCTCTCCTTCCGCCAGATCTGGGCACATAAAAACGATCAACATCAACCTGG
>OZ010591.1:106813928-106938928 GCA_963932145.1 Acanthosepion lycidas
CCAAGGTGGATTTTGGTTTTTTGTTCAGAGCATTCGCGTTCCCAGTATAAATTTCAACACCCCAAGATTTGCAAAGGAGATGACTATTTAAAAACAATTTTTTCATCTTTGACTGGCAATTTATCTTGAAACAGTGTCTTGAGAAACGCACACCTTCCTCAGCTGCCTAATTTGCGAGGCCTACGAGCCACACCGACTGAAATTCGGAAAAAGAAAATATGTTCCCAATTTGCCGCAGGTGAAGGACATTATTATTACTATTATTTGATTCTACTTCGTTTGTTTTACCAACTGTCCTCAGCTTTTATCGAGAAGGCCGAAAGTTAAAAGAAATCATTGTTTCCTGACATTCTCAGCATCACTTTTCATAATCTTACGATTTCATTGGAATGTGTACTGAAATATAACATTTAATTAAAATGTGCAAGTATAATATATAATATGCGAACGTGGCCAATTACAATCTCACCATTTGTCAGGCAGGTGGCTTCTTGACCGGTCTGTGAGAGAGGTCCTGTTTAAAGCACCAGCTCCTGGAATGTTGTGCTTGTAAACTATACCATCTATTGATTCCCAGGCCTTGAGAATGAAATTGAGTAGACGGAACTATATGGCAGATATCGATGGTCGGGCTAGCACAAAACCACATGTCATCGTGACCGAGGGTTTGAGCGTTATAACCTGGTTTAGAAAGCTGATCAATGTGCTCTCTCTCAGAAACTCTTAATAAGGTCCGCTGATAATAGTTGCAGTATAAACCACAGACGCGTTCTGCGTGTGCTGAACAAACACAAATGTACCCGAGCAGGCGTCTACAACAAGCAAGCTGCCAAAGTAGATAGGCTTCCAACGGACAGCTATTACTATATAAATGTGTCTGGGTGTGTATGTATGTGTGTACGTGTGTGTATGGGCGTGTTTTGTGTGTGTGCAGTTAATATTTATATAGAGTTAGCATGTGTTAATAGTGAGTTTGAGAAAACTACAATTATGTTAGTAAAGACATAGAAGATTCAATATACGAAATAGAAATCATTGTAAAATGTGTATAATTTTGTGGATATATGTGATGTTCTTGAAACATTCTGATCGCGATAATTTCCTTTAAAATATTGCGCCAATAACTATCACTTTGATAAAACCTTCCTGGGAATGTGGAGCAGTCATGGGTGTTATCTTCTGCATTTCAACCGGACTCAGTTCACTATAATTGAGAAACATAACTTTTCATACTTTTTGGTATATTTTCATCTGTGGCAATAACAAATGTGTTGTCTGAGTTTGAGATGCTACAAGTGAATTTCAGTTATTATTATTATTATTACTATTATTATTATTATTATTATTATTATTATTACACAGTTAAGAGAAGAGCGCGACTTCAGAAAAGAAAAAAAAAGTTGATTGACAAAGTAAAAGAATAATTCGCCAGAATGTGTCTCTTCTTTAAATTATATTTTAAAAAAATTCAATTATAAAAAAATATATAAATCTACAAGAAGTTCTAAGTCGTTGTATAAACATTGTCTCTTAAGGAAAAAAAAAACGGCTGTCCTGGTAATGAACGCGTCAAATCTAATGAGTGAGTTTACATTTTTTTTTGTAGATTTATATATTTTTATATTTGAAAAATTATTTTTTGAATATAACTTGAAGAAGACAGATATTGTTTGACATTGTCAAATGTGAAACAATTCATTTATTAAATCGTTATCTGTTCTTAACTGTTGAAAAATATCAGAAAACTTACGTCAATCATTTTATTTATTATTTACAAATAAATCATCATCATCATCATCATCATCATCATCATTATTATTATTATTATTATTATTATTATTATTATTATTATTATTATTATTATTATTATTATTATTTCCTAGCAAATTATTATTATTATTATTATTATTATTATTATTATTATTATTATTATTATTATTATTATTATTATTATTATTTCCTAGCAAATTATTATTATTATTATTATTATTATTATTATTATTATTATTATTATTATTATTATTTCCTAGCAAATTATTATTATTATTATTATTATTATTATTATTATTATTATTATTATTATTATTATTATTATTATTATTATTTCCTAGCAAATTATTATTATTATTATTATTATTATTATTATTATTATTATTATTATTATTATTATTATTTCCTTTGATTTCAGTTGCATACTCATCCCTATCCGGATCCCAACTAGAGACCTAAGTTCACAAATGGTATCATGATATTTTCACTGATATTTTGAAAAAAAAATTTTAAAAATTAAACAACCGAAGAACACACACATATTTTATAAAGATTTTCGTACGGTGCGAGCTGTACTTTTGATAATTTTTTTTTTGTTTTCTTTAAGGTAAGGATTACCAGGAATACAATCAATGTGTCTATCAGAATCTTTTCCACTCAATCGGAGGGTTCTAACTTCAACTGGAATAACTGATGTCCTCATATGCCACAATTTTTATATTTCCATTTCAAGATCCTTGTACTTTGATAGTTTTTTTTAGAGATCTTCAAAGATACATTAAAATCTGCAGGGGCTGCCATGTCAATAAGAAATAACATTTTCTCTCTGTTCTTTCATTACGATGTGTGGTCTATTAAATTTGATTGTTCTGTGTGTGCGTATTGTAGAATCTCTGTAACCGTGTCTGGATGATGTTCATTCCAACTCCATGCAGTTTCCTTCCAATAATATTTTCAACTTTAAATTTTGGCCCACCTCATCATGCCGAGTTTCATAATTGATGAGTGCTAATACCGTGCAACCTGATACAAGATGGTTAATTGTTTCTGGATACTCATCACAGAATTTGCATTTCATGTTAACACTTATCTTTCCCTATGCTTACTTGGAAATTTCTAGGTAACAACCATTGGTCGATAATAAAACGTTCGGCTTCAGCGTTTAATCCTGCACTATGTAACCACAGAGGCGTTTGTTTATATCGGCTTTTGTTTGGCATGCTCATGAGTTTATTTTTTCATCGTTTTTGCATCTAGTTCATTGCATTTACTTTTGACTGCTGTTGTGCCTTTCTTAGACGCTGCAATAAGTGTATTAGGGTTTATTTGCTTTTCTTCACCACTTGAAATTCACTTTCAAATTTCTTGGCTTCGTTTATTTACTGAATAAACTCTCATTTCTTTTATTTTCTTTATTATCATTATTTCATTTCCTTTGAATACTGGTGTCTAAACATTTCATTCTGGGTCCCGCCTAGAGACATAAGGTTCGAAATAGCATTATATTTTCCACTGACCAATTAAAAAATATTATATATTATTAAATAATATATTGTTATTATTATTATTATTGTTATTGTTATTGTTGTTGTTGTTGTCTTTGTTTTGTTTAGTACGAATTGCCCCCATGTCCCAACAAAAGACTGCAAGAGACAATAATGTTTTTTGTTATCAGTAAATGCAAACAGATAAGGTAACAGGCAGTCAGAGAGTTAAAAAAATGTAATGTTGAGAAATATTCTTAAGTACCTATTTTTTTTTTTTTTTTGCGATTCACATATTTTAGGTCCACCATGAATATAAAGCGGTTATCTGTTTGTTCCTTTTGAAATTTCCAAAATACCAATACCAACAGATAAAATAGTTGTCCTGATATGTCGTATTCTACTGATTTCTATCTCGACACTCATTGTATTTTTTCTTATTTTCATCAAACATTTTCCTAGTTGAACTTTTTACACATTGGGAAACGTCTGAGACAACTGTGACTGGAAATTATACCAGCTGTTATAATATTTTCACAATTTTTGCGTTGATTTTTTCTGAATTTCCCTATCAGTCTGAACTCCGAATTCCCAAAGAATAGCAATCTCACTAATCTATCATATGTTTGCTTATGTTCCCAACAATTATTATTATTATTATTATTATTATTATTATTATTATTATTATTATTATTAAGGAATCTAATTACCTACATGTCTCATTATCATAATCTATCTGATGTAACACAATACATTGCTATTTACGTATTCAATAAAAGGTTTCTATTGGTGGTACTCAATGTATTTTCTGCTAGAAGAGGATAATGTTTGGTTTAAAAGAAATCTCAGAATAGTAATAGAATGAAAGATTATTTGCACTGTTTATAATTGGTTTATTGTCCTCGCCTTTGTTGTTTTTATCACGACGTTTAGGTGGTTCTCATCTCCGGACTTCTTCAGGTATATGTCGGTCTGAGTAACTTACAAGGAATTTTGAACTGAATCTTTTATTTAAACTACGGGTTAGACTCTTCTAGTTCCACTGCTTATATCTCGGTACATCATCAGGTTCTTATGTTATTCAGTAGTGTTCAGTTGTTGACCTCAGGTTTACACTGAATACAAATACACACTGCCTGACACAGGGATTGAGCTCATAACTATGTTACTAAATTCACAAACCAACACTTTTACCCGCGTAGGACAATATTGATGCTGCTGCTTCTTGTTGTGGTGTTTTAGCCGAAAATTCGTGATAGCAACAACAAAGATGATGACAAAAGTCCGAATGTAAACATTATAATTAATGATAAATCCTTATCCCAGAAATTCAGACAAGAATGAAAGATGATTAGGATGTAAAATAAATGAAGAAGGAGATGTTTTCCTAAACCTTCAAAACTATAAAAAGGCTTAATAATGAAATTGTTTCGGCATAATAATCAGCATTATTATCAGTGTCATCGGTTGCATAACGAGCGTGATGGAAGAGTCATTGATCAACTGAAAAGAAGAACAATTCTCTTAATATATCTGGGTTGAAATAACAAGTGGTATACGTGACGTGGAGACCTGAGGTGTCCAATCCCTTTTTATATCAAACCAAAACTTATGCCACCCTCTCTTGATATCGCGACTTGATCATGGACACGTTGTGGTTGATTCCATCGAAGGAACCCGTGCCGTTAATTTGAATCATGTCCTCATTGCACGGACTGCATACCTCGCTTTGCATCACTAGTTTACCCCATTGCGCTAGAAGCCTATTGATCTACTTTCCAAAATAGGTCGGTAGTAAAACGAGGTAGTCGCCAATGACCCGATATGTGGCAAGAGATAATGAGTTACTTGTTGCAAGTGAACCTTTCGGCAAAAGCTGTATGGAAAGAACGAGGTCGAATCTGTAAAATAAATGGTGTAATGGCAAAACATATTACCAAACTTGAGAGTATATGAATAGTCTTATTCGGAAAAAAAATTCTTGTTAAAGAAAGTACAATTGAAGACATTAATTAAGGATTAAATAATGACTGTTTTTTCTCGGAATAGCCGACAATACTGAAAGGTCAAAAATCGATGTGCTTAAATTTTGTGTTAAAAAAAGGAGAACGCTGATGATAATATTACAGCATAACGTTTACCCCTGATGAATATTGCCCTGGAATTTATCAAAATATTTGAAATACACATTTCAAACATAAAACCTCAACAAGCGGATATGGTATACAGAAAAATGGCTATACAAACCACAGTAGACAAATTGGGAAGCTGAATGACATCAGTTAAGTCAAATGTCTCGACTGATCCAGCGCCAGATATTTAAAATTTACATGTCAAGTTTAATGACTCTCCATCATCAGCGTTCCACTTGATGCATATAAATTACATATTGTTTCTATTTTGCCTCCTCCTCCATCAATACACACACCACACACACAGACATATACGTATATATATATATATATATATATATATATATATATATATATATATATATATATATATATATATATATATATATATATATATATATATATATATATATATATATATATATATATATATATATATATATATATACCCAACGGCTTAGAGGCAGATTCTCCGACTAAGCATTTCAGCCGAGTTTCGATCCTAGCTAGAGGCAACCGGACGTCTAGCCACAGCGATGAACTGTGATACAGCGAAACAACCTTTCTGTGCTGCATGACGATATATATATATATATATATATATATATATATATATATATATATATATATATATATATATATATATAATAATAATAATAATAATAACATTATTTTAGACTGATGAAGTCATATTAAGAACGGAACGTGTAACATATTTTTTCCGTTCTGTCATTCATTTACACAACACATTCTTTGTAAATCGTAAATTTTAATTTCGTTTTAAGAATTTTGCTTAACATTACTATTTTATTTCTTTTGACATTTTCACTTCTCATCGTTCTAGTCAAAAATTACAAGGACTTTGCTCAAATTTAGTTTTGTCACACTGCTTTCTAGTCATGTGTGCTTTTAGTTGGTACTATTGTGGTCACATGGTCGAAGATTAAGCTTGATCACGCCAATTCTCTTGCTGTTGTTACAGTACAAACATAGCCGCTCCGCTAGCTGTGTGTATCAAAGAAGAACAACAAGCAGTGATAAGAATCTGCAGAGAGCATGCTACCTGATAGATGGTAATTCTCTGGTTCGCCATTATCACCTTCCTAGATTGCTGAATCTTCTGTTCAGTGATGAAGAATGACGGATGCCATGATTCTTTTTCGTGCATCACCCTTGTCTGGCCACTTTTAAACGTCCCGATCCGTTCATACCCTCTTCTACGCTGTATTGCACTCTCGCGGTATTGTGTTAAATTTCAGCTCCTGACACACCTTACGACCAGAGAAATTGAATCACTGCTATTTGCGCACACTGCAAATAGTGTGGCCATGTTTACACTGTAACAGCAGCTCGATCAAGCTCAAAATTCGATCACGTGACCACAATAGTATCAACTCTAATCTCGCGTGAAGCGAAAGCAGTGTGACAAACCGAAGGATATTTTTATGGCGAATGTGCAAATAATTTTCTACTTACCCTCGTATTGTTATTTGCACTACCTGCCTTAAGGAATTGATTAATGCATTACTCACAGAAGCCATTACTGACTTCCTTCAGACTGGTGTCAATCCCGACAGAGATAAGCTGATATCCACAAAATTTGCAACTTGTACTCCCCGGTCATTTTCTAAGAATTAGGCACAACTTGAATTTCATTAATAAGTATGCCTGTAATTTAAAACACCTGGAAAAGAGAAAATTAATACGCAAGAACAGAGATGTATACACACCGCGTTTCTTACCTATTAATTTTTCTCTATTTCAAACAGATGACAGTTTTTTCGTTCACTGCACACCGAATAAGAAAGATCGGGAAATTATGACTTTAAATCTCAAACCTCAGAAGATGAAACGCAGGCTGACTAATGATGAAGTGTTTTCTCCGCAGACGATGTCTGGCAGGAATATACAGGTCATTTAAAATCTGTTATGGGCTTCACTGACAATGCGAAAGAGAACTCCCAAAATAAATATGTTCAATATTTACCCACGCCCTACAGCAACATAAAAAGTATTTTAAAAAATGATATGATGCAGTTGCGCGTGCCAAAGATCGAATAACATCTTTGTAAGATGAATTTAGCACATAAAACTTAATCATATCCAGTAAGTAGACATAAAAGAAAAATATATCGCTGTCTGTAAAAGAACATCTCTTCCGACCAATTTCTTGTTCTCTATAGATATTATATACAACAGACGTACAAGTTTCCTTAGAAAGCTGAAAAGACCTCACCTGGAATTACCACGAAACTATTAACAAAAAATCTCTCCATGATTACCAAATACAAGAATTACTGAAACATAATAGAAATGTTTTAGTTAAGAAAAAAAAATTCCGACATTCTTAATTCTTCAATATTTGAATCCAATCCAAAAAGTTAATAAGCTTCAGTAACAACCCACCCGTCTCATCGTCCTTAAAAAGAATTCTAAAAAAACACTTCATGTACATAGCATTTCCCAGTTCTCTACTAACTCTATTCCGAGATGATCTCACAGCAATCACTGGTCGATGCGACTAGAAAATTAGTGGCAAGTGTACTAAGATCATAATTTTCCGGCAATATAATACAATCAAATTGGAAATTTTAATTCAACACATCCTTAAATTATGTATCGTCAAAGGTCGATTCATAGTACAACTAAATCTTTCATGAAAGGTCGATTCATGGTACCACTAAATCTTTCGTCAATAGTCGATTCATCGAACCACTAAATCTTTCGTCAAATGTTGATTTATGGTAGCTCTACATCTTCCGTCAAATGTCGATTCATGGTACCACTAAATCTTTCGTCAAAGATTGATTCATGGTACCACTGAATCTTTCGTCAATTCATGGTAAATCTTAATCTTTCATCAAAGGTCGATTCATCGTACCACTAAAATTTTCGTCAAATGTCGATTCATGGTACCACTAAATCTTTCGTCAAATGTCGATTCATGGTAACTCTAAATCTTTCACCAAAGTTCGATACATTGGAGCTCTAAATCTTTCGTCAAACGTCGATTTATATTAACACTAAATTTTTCGTCAAACGTCGATTCATGGTAGCTCTAAATCTTTCGTGAAACGTCGATTCATGGTACCACTAAATCTTTCCTCAAATGTTGATTAATGGTAGCTCTAAATCTTTCATCAAAGGTCGATTCATGGTATTCCTATATCTTTCGTCTAAGGTCGATTCATGGTAGCTCTAAATCTTTTATGAAAGGTCGATTCATGGTATCACTATATCTTACGTCAAATGTCGATTCATGGTAGCTTTACATCTTCCGTCAAATGTCGATTCATGGTGGCTCTAAATCTTTCATCAAAGGTCGATTCATGGTACCACTAAATCTTTCGTCAAAGTTCGATTCATGGTACCACAAAATCTTTTGTCAAATGTCGATTCTTGGTAACTCTAAATAATTCGTCATAGATCGATTCATGTTACAACTATATCTTTCGTCAAAGGCCGATTTATGGGAGCTCTACATCTTCCGTCACATGTCGATACATGGTAGCACTAAATCTATCGTCAAACGTCGATTTATGGTACCACTAAATCTTACGTCAAAGTTCGATTCATGTTAGCTCTAAATCTTTCATCAAAGGTCGATTCATTCTACCACTAAATCTTTCGTCAAAGGTCGATTTATGGTAACTCTACATCTTCCGTCAAATGTCGACTCATGGTACCACTAAATCTTTCCTCAAAGATTGATTCATGGTACCATTGAATCTTTCGTCACTAGTCCATTCATTTTAACTCAAATGTCGATTCATGTTTTTCCTCAAATGTCGATTCATGGTAGCTCTTCATCTTCCGTCAAATGTTGATTCATGGTAGCTCTAAATCTTTTATAAAAGGTCGATTCATGGTACCACTAAATCTTTCGGCAAATATTGATTGATAGTAGCTCTAAATCTTTCATCAAAGGTCGATTCATGGTACAACTATATCTTTCATCCAAGGTCGATTCATGGTGCCACTAAATCTTTCATCAAAGGTCGATTCATGGTAACTCTAAATCTTTCGTCAAGGGTCGATTCATAGTACCACTAAATCTTTCGTCTAATGTCGATTTATGGTAGCTCTCAGTCTTTCGTCAAAGGTCGATTCATGGTACCACTAAATCTTTCGTTTAAGGTCGATTCATGGTACCACTAATTATTTCGTCAAATGTCGATTCATGTTACCACTAAATCTTTTGTCAAACTCGATTTATGGTAACTCTAAATCTTCTGTCAAATATCGATTCATGGTAGCTCTAAATCTTTCATCAATGGTCGATTCATGGTACAACTAAATCTTTTATCATAGGTCGATCCATGGTAGCTCTCAATCTTTCGTCAAAGGTCGATTCATGGTACCACTAAATCTTTCGTTAAACCTCGATTCCTGGTACCACTAATTATTTTGTCATATGTCGATTCCTGTTACCACTAAATCTTTCGTCAAACTCGATTCATGGTAACTCTAATTCTTTCGTCAAATGTCGATTCATGGTACCACTAAATCTTTCGTAAAATGTCGATTTATGGTAGCTCTACATCTTCCGTGAAATATCGATTCATGGTAGCTCTAAATCTTTTGTCAAAGATCGATTCATGGTAGCTCTAAATCTTTCGTCAAAGGTCGATTTCTGGTAGCTCTAAATCTTTTATCATAGGTCGATTCATGGTATGACTAAATCCTTCGCCAAATGTCGATTCATGCTAACTCTAAATCTTTCGTCAAACGTCGATTCATGGTAGCTCTAATTTTTTTATCATAGGGCGATTCATGGTACCACTAAATCTTTCGCCAAACTTCGATTCATGGTAACTCTAAATCTTTCGTCAAAGGTCTATTTATGGTAGCTCTACATCTTCCGTCATATGTCGATTCATGGTAGCTCTAAATCTTTCGTGAAACGTCGATTCATGGTAGCTCTAAAGCTTTCATCAAAGGTCGATTCATGGTACCACTAAATCTTTCGTCAATAGTCGATTCACGTTATCTCTAAATCTTTCATTACATCTCGTTTCACGGTATCACTAAATCTTTCATCAAAGATCGATTCATGGTACCACTAAATCTTTCGTCAAAACTTGATTCATGGTAGCTCTACATCTTCCGTCAAATGTCGATTCATGGTAGCTCTAGATCTTTCGTCAAAGCTCGATTCATGGTCGGTCTAAATCTTTCACCAAAGGTCGATTCATGGGAGCTCTAAATCTTTCGTCAAAGTTCGATTCATGGTAGCTTTAAATCTTTCGTCTAACGTCGATTTATGGTAGCTCTAAATCTTTAGCGATTATTCGTTATCATTCTTCCCTCTTCTTCCCAGTGTCATTAGACTCACCTGTGGATTATTGCATCATAACCTCACTACGCTATGTGTGGCCGCTCTAGTAAGTTTTACATACTGAAGTTTCCACTCCCTCCTACAACCGGTTTTCAGTTCACATCTGTACTTCTCATAGACAGGTTTCAAACCTAGGTTATACAGTCTAGTCTTCTCTAATATTTATCCTAAATATTTATTGAAAGTAAAATAGATTCATATCATTCACAAGTGTATGTTTTCCAATATTATATCGTCATTATTTACACTATTTATATTCAAGACTATTTGTGTCATCTCCGGCCTTCATCAGGTGCATATCGATCTTGGTAACATAGAGAGAATTTAAAAATTAACCCTTTATTTAATCTATGGAGTAGAATATTCTCCTTACGCTGCCAATGTTTAGGGATATCGTCTTGTTGTTCTTTTTTTTTTTTTACTACTTAGTTATTGCTTGATCCTTACCACTGATTCCAAGTACACACTACCCAGCCCAGGGATTGAACTCGCAATTCCGATGACAGAAAATTCATGTCGATTCATGGTAGCTCTAAATCCACTAAGCTATCGTCAATAGCCTAGTGGATTAAATTTCGATTTCAATACATGGGCTGGGCAGTGCGTGATTGGACTCAGTAGATACGGGCAAGCAATCAATGAGCCGTAGTAAAAATAAGAACTAGACGAGATCTCCCTAGACATGGCATCAGAGCAAGAACAATTTGCCGCCGGAGATTAAATGGTTTATTTCAGAATTTCCTGTAGGTGACCCAGATCAATATATACCTGAGGAAGAGAGGAGAGCACAACTGTCGAAACACTGTGACAACACCGACAAACATGAGAAAACTACGCCGAATATAATTGTGTGAGTGATGATAATTCCTCATACCCAGAAATTCAGACAAACATCATATTGTCAATCTGTTCACATTAATTTTTCATCAGTTCCTTTTTTGTCAACGTTTCGATTTCAAGCTCACCATCTTTCTGTTCATGTTTGCTGGGTCACGAACCTCTCTTTTTAGGAGGCACCACTTACGATTTGTACTGTACAGCAACCGTATAGCTGTGTATTTAGGCAACAATCCCTCTGTGATTAATGTTCTTTTCAACCAGACTGTCAAGGTACTTTTGTTCAGTTTTTTATGGAGTTATCGTTATATACCTAAACGTCTCCGTAGAGTGAATTATTGGACCTGTTCTTTCTCAAATGACACCGTTAAACTCTGGTTTTCCTTTGTTAACTTCACATCACGATGCATACTTCTGAAACACGAATCCATCACATCTCTTTCTTTGATCAAACTGAATGAGGAACTGAGATTCCAGTACGAATCATAATTTTAGCGGGAAGACAAGCCATCATGTGAAAACATGGGTAGCTGATCATTTTCCACCCACATTCTCTCTCACTTTCTTTCTTTCTTTCTTTCTTTCTTTCTATCGATCGATCGATCTATCTATCTATCTATCTATCTATATATATATATATATATATATATATATATATATATATATATTATACAATGTTACATTAGAACATGTAAGTAACTACTACAAAATCGTACATTTTGTTTCGATGTTTAATAAAACGCCTCATCAGGTAGTTAACAATGCTGGTAATGTAATAGTGTATAATAAATATGGATTACTGTACTCTTGTATTTAGGCTTCTTTTAAAATAATGTTTTGAAAGATGTAATTTTATTCTTCGTTCTTTTATATTTTGATTATATATATATATATATATATATATATATATATATATATATATATTGATTATATATATATATATTGATTATATATATAATATATATATATATATATGTGTGTGTGTGTGTGTGTGTGTGTGTGTGTGTGTGTGTGTGTGTGTGTGTGCGTGTGTCTTCTTTATCTCTCTCTATTTCTCCGCGGGTGGGCGATGAGTGTAAAACATAGTGACACTGGATGAGAAATGTTTTGGGGAATGTACAAATTAATTTTCAATCAGTTATTATTTAAATAGTAGAAATTGTATCTGTATTATCTTCAAAAGTATTGTTTATGCAATATTCATTCGCAAAAGCGAATTATTCTTACGATACAAAATATATTTCTCTTTTAATATTTCATTTCTCGTTTCCTCCAATAAATGATACACCCTATTCTCCCACGCCTAAAAATAAAGCGAACTTATAAAAAAAAACAAAAACAACTGAAAAAAATGATGTCTCATTGATGAAATCTTTTGATGCAGCTTTGGGGTTCCTAGTAAGGAATTATCGATAGGCTATTACCCTAACCCTAATCCTGCCAGTACGACACGCAATACGTTGATAATCATATTAGCTTATTCTAGTATATGACTATATACGTAATCTCTCGATTAATGACCGAATAATATTTCGAACTAGCTTGCTAGTCACGGAGATATTTCTGAATATATATGATAAGCTAGAATTCTGAGTGGAGAAATGCACTAATTACTCTTATAGATTTGCCAGAATGTCATCATCCTTCTTAATCTGTGATGGCCACCACCTCTTTTAAAGCTGTGTATTTGTGATGCCGTTGTTAAAGACTTTTATTTTAACTAGAGATATTTTCTACTTCTTCGCAGCAAGTATCAATCCAGCCGGAAAATGGTCGGCTGTGATCGACGTCAAAAAAGTTGGAGAAGAGCATCCGACAATACAGCGTGAATCGGACAACGGAAAATCAAAAAAGAATAAAAACCAAGAGAAAATTCTATAAAGAATCGAGACATTGTTTTTCTTTTAGTTTGATTTTTTTTTTTTTTTTTTTTTTTTACATGAAGAATTATTTATTCAGCAAAGTGTGTGCTTGTCAAGCCTGACCCAACGAAGTGTAAAAGAGGACGCTTAACGCAGAGAAGTGATATACGAGAATGACGTAGTTAATCACTGCAACGCTGCGATATTTTTTGTTTTAGGGGGTTTTTTTGGGTTTTTTTGTTTGTTTTTTTTTTGTGGAACTAGTCGTTAAAAATCGTTTGGAAGATTTATGAACGTTTTACAAATTCACAAAACAATACAAGAACCAAGAAAAAAAAATCGCTAATATGGCTTTTCTATTTCTGCAACACACGTTTGTGCATGTTAACACAAATATCTCTCTATATGTGTGTGCGCTTGTGTAGAAAGATGACAAGTGCAAAGCATCCTTTTTCCAGGCGTACAACTTGCCTCTTTCTCATAGACTTGTCGAATGCCTGTATGAATGTTAACAGAAATGGCCCGTGAAAACCACGTTTTCTTAGCTTGCAGAGGCAAATGAAATTTCATACAGGATTGCTCGACATGTACGATGCTTTTAATCTATGGATCACATTTTTTTCGTATATGTTTATCTGTCTTCATTTATTTTATTCTATAAGTATAGTGGAGAGGGGCAAAATTTGATATTAAAAGATGGAGGGATTGCTAAGTATTAAAGATTCGTTATTCTGAATGTATTTATCTTTTCCATTAGAATTAATATTTTGAACTTTTTATCTATTTGTTTTCTCTTTCTTACACTTTTTTGCTTTTCGCTTGAAGTTATTTTGTTGAATGATATTTATGGATGCATACATGAAACATCTAAAAGTATTTTGATGTTAATATTTCGAAACAAAAGGAAAATGGGGTTTATCTTTTATCATGAAAGTTAGTGGCAGTAATGATTTTTAGAGAAATTCTACGTCTCACTTAAATAACAATGTCAGAAATGAAGCTAAGTAGACAATTTCTCAGTTCTAGTATAAGTGAGGGGTCTGAAGGCTTCTAACCTAAACTAAATGTGTTGCATGCAATTACTCATTTCTTTCTTTATTTCTTACTTTCTAAGCGCGGGGAGGATTAATATATTGACACATTTATGGAAATGGAAAGTTATTTTTACGTAAAACAACATTTCCGCCTAGAAAAACACGATTTCAAAACCCATGCCAAATTCACTATAATTGAGAGAATAGAAAAGTTCAGAACAGATAACATTAGAAAGATTTTAGAGTTCCATGAAAATAATTGGATACAACGTCTAAAAACACAATATCCAGCCGGGCTAAACCATAAATTTAACAATATAGATAGTGTTAATATATAGCTTTACAACTCGAAACCTACCCACATTTCTCACCCACAGACAGACATGGTTACGGAGGTGTTGAGTCCTCACACTTATATACACACCCACACGAACATACACACTTACACACATCATACTCACTCACTCCCTAATGAGCTAAATGATAACACACACCCACAGCAATACACACGCTTACACATATCATACTCACTCACTCCCTAAGAACCAAATAACACACACACACAAACACTTAACAGAGACACATCCCCTCTCCAGGACCAATAAAACTGTCAAACTGACCAGGGGAATTCAGAGCAGCATAGATCCATCCAGCTCTTATCTCAAATAACAACTTAAAAGAGACTGTTTGACCAACACAAGGAATGTTAAAAGATTTATGTTAAAAAGATTAAAAAATAAAAACACAAATCAAAACTAGACAAAAGTTCATTTTCTCCATCAAGACATTCATTTCTGTAGTTTACTGCTACCAGTAATTTTGGCCGAAACTAGTCGAGGAATCTAAATGAAATAATAATAATAAAAACGAAAGAATATTAATCTACAAGAAGGAGATTTTAATTTTTTTATATTTTTTATTGTTCAGTATATATATATATATATATATATATATATATATATATATATATATATATATATATATATATTTGATTGGGGTAAAATCTGGTTCATTTATTTAATAAACAGAGTGACGTTTATATATACATATATTATTATTATTATTATTATTATTGTTATTAGCAGTAGTAGTAGTATTTTACTTAAGCTTGATTTCAGTGGATGCCCATAAATAACGTTTAAGGAATAAAATATGTCATATTAGTAAATTAGAAATACATTCCTAATATATATACAAATACATGTGTGTGTGTGTATGTGCGTGTGTATTCATATACGTTTTCTAAAATTTTGGCAATTAAAACTATAGTTGTTTAATAATTTCCCACTAAGCAAGGCAAGAAAGCCACTAAGATGCAGGGGTTACTGAGTGTGAGGGAATATGAGAAAAAACTCTATTAAAAAAAAAAAAGTACACGAATTAAGAAGGTAAAAGATAACGATTGACATTGGATTTAAATTTCTGAAGATGAAAGTTGCCTTAGAAGCAAGAAGCTGCAAGCGAGTTCCACAAACGGAAAGTACGAGAAAAGAAACTGTTACGAATAGAAATTACGGTTTCAAATAGCCATTTCAACTGTTAAATGATGAGACCTTACAGGCAGTAAAGTAATGCGCTTAAATCATAAAATCTAAGTACCATACAGAAAGTTTCAGCAGAACAATTACCATGAAAATATTTGTAGAAATGGCAGAGGGAAGATATGTTATTGCGATGGAAAAGTGACTGAAGCTGATATGTCAGGGGAAGACCAATAACAATAATTTCTAATATATATATATATATAAAGAAAGAGGAAATATTTCCCTATCACGATACAATGACGGCAAGAAGGCCTTGTCACTGATTAGCATAATCTTTGGAAATATTGAACTGTCAGTTCACCTTTATTGTCGCTTTATTTAGCAAGGTTTTTACCTATTGTTATAATTCTTGAACCGCAAGCATCAATGAAAATGAGCAAGAAACAAATTATTTGTACCTGCAAATGTTGCATTTTATTAAATGAAGATGCGAATATCAAGTGAGTAGGAAAATTTCAATATCAGGAGAGTGTTTCAACAGGGTGTGCATAATGCGTCACAAAAATCAGACTGAGAATTAGAAAAACAGAAAAAACCGCTTCCCAAAATCTCATATCATGGACATTGGAATATCAAGGATGTTTTAAGAATAACAGAACAAAAGAACGCTTATTCTTAGAATAGGAAAGAAACAGCTATCATGTTTAACCATAGAACACTAACCATGGGTATATAGTACCCAGCGCAAATTTTCTTATTTTTAATTACAATTTTCAGTACCTGATTTTCTTACGTAAAAATTATGTTTTTTCAGTTCTTATTAATATTAACTCAAAATACAAAGTTTGAAGTGCCTGCATGTAAAATATTTCAAATAAAGATTTATATTTAATATTTTTTTTGATATTTTCAAAATCGAGTATGATATACCCATGGTTAGTAGTGGTTTAACTTTAATTGATGGTTAATGTTCTAGGGTTAATGGGCATAATAAGAAAAGAGGGCTTGGAGAATTTAACACTCACCAAACATGTTGATAACAAGAGAGACAGAGCGAAACAGGATGTAACCTAGCTATGAAGATTGTGTAAAAGGATGACAGAACAAAGTGTGTCAGCTATGGTGAAATCACAAACATTGCTACGGGCGACAAATAACAGTTAGGCGTGGAGAGCTATAATCGTACCCATGCTGAAAGGATACAGAACATAGAAGTGAAGAATTATTACAGTGAAATAGAATTAATAAAACAAGAAAAAATATAGTTTAGTTTATTCTCCATAGCTTATCGCCGCAAGTAAGAAATGGTTGATATGACCCTGTTTTTCGTGCCAAGTAGATTGTTCCAAATGGATTTGTAAGCCTCTCTTTAACTGTGTGTCTCTTTTGTATTCAGAGTTACCTCCCTTGTATAATTACCAACCAAAGCTAGATAGCCTGGTTGACGTTGCTATTTTACCAATAGCTAGTGACGTAATCGAATTTTATTTTAATTACATCCCTTAAACGCCGCTACTTGTTCGAGCTTTAAAAAAGATTTTTACAAACATTTTCTTCTTTTCTTTTTATGCGCCATGTCCTTTCAGGACGTAGTTAATCATGGCTCTCCACCTCCATCTATCCGTTGCTAGGTATGTCACGCGCTGCTTTCCCTTGTCTCGCTTTCAGTCTATTCGACCCGTGAGTGTCATATTCACAGGCCCTTCTTCCTCATTTTGTGTCCCAGAAATTTCAGCTGCCTCTTCCTGATATTAAGTATAAGCCTACTCATTGTTTGTAACCTCTCTAAGACGTCATCGTTTCTCACACACCCGGTGAATGATATCCTTAGCATCCTTCTGTAGAACCACATCTCCGTCGCCTCGAGTCTCTTCTTCATAATCCACTTGTTTCCTAATACTTTCTTCAGCTTTTAGAATGCGTCCTTGGCCATCCCAATGCGTCTACGGATCTCAGATTCGCACTTATCCTAAGTACAAGAAAAAAAGAGGTTACTGTGATGGTACGTGTGATGATGAGGGGTATCATGATGAACATACCAATGAAATGTCAAATTATTCAACAAACTAAAAAGAAAAAGAAAAACGCAATTGCTGTAAGTTCACGTGTATAGGCATTTTAGACAGCTTCAGAAAATCTGCGAATCGACATTCAGACATAGAGGATTTTTTAATCAACTTCACAAAGCTCGCCTGCTTTAAATTTGGAGGCTCGATTGCTTGGGTCATCTGCCAAAGATGGCGATTAAGAGCACTGAGATTCAATTTCAAAGTTCCTCTTTTGGTTTGCCGATTGAAGGCATTAATAGTATTGATTCGCCAGATGGAAATGCGTCGGAAAAAGATAAAGCAAAAGACGATTGAATGCCTGAAACCATTGTCCGCTATGAACGAATCCCACATGGCCATAGAATGTGAATAGAATCGACCCGATATTCATACAAAACATATGCCGCCATGCTGTCTCTTCAATCACACTAAAACAGCCGTCGTAACATATTTAGTCGAGTCTGGAAAAAATAAGGAAAAAAAAGAGACACGAGATCATCTTTAGCGGGTGATTAAACTTTAAGAAAATGTCCCAGGAAAATACAATGCAGAGAGATGATACACAGACAAAAACATACGTACCATATTGTGTCTATAAATACAAGGTGGGGTGCTGAAATGTTCTCCTCACGAGTCTCTTTCTCGAAAGTTATCAGGCATCATAAATCATTCCGTAGGATTTGTGGATCATTGCTAGAAACTTTTAGCACTCCTCGTCCTTATAAGGTCAGATTTTATCATTTGTTTAACGACATATACAATGTGTTCCACAGTTTGGCAATCATCGCCTTCGAGCAAGTATAACGAACAAAAATCATACAAAGATGTTGAGGGTCAAACACAAACAGCCACTTCTTCATCTATGAACCGAGTACCTTCAGGAAGTAGTTGAGCATGGCTTTTCACAATTCCCTGTCTTTTAATGCTCTTAATAAATTTTCTCTTTTTGTCATTTCTTTTACACCTTGTTCGCCATCCATTTACTAAAGTTCATCAAGTTATACGTTGTTTTCCTTACCTTCTGTCAGTCTGGTGAGTATTAGATTTTCCAAGTCTTCTTTCGTTATTATGTGTCCGAGAAATTTCAACTCTCTCTTTATTATGTTAAGTATAATTTTCCTTTTTGTTACCATTTTCTCTAAAACTTCGTTTTTGCACACATGATGGGTCTATTGTATGTTGGAGGTTTTGGTAGCTAGTACTACTGAGCCAGCTAAAATGAGCTGACTCATTTTATAGTTCAGCAGTAGAAGGGTTAACCAATCAGAAGGCTCAAAATATTCAATGCGATGTGTATAAAGGCAGCCATGTTTTTTTCCCGAATATTCACTGATAGCCAGCCTTTGATATCGAAGACTGAAGAATTACAAAACAGCTGCTGGTGGTATTGGCGATACAGGCGGATTCAGTAGAGTGTCTGACTCGTTTAACGTTGTTTCGTTGGACAGATTACTGCGCTGTGTCTTTGAACAGAGCGTTGCTGCGTTGTTTCATTGAACAGAGTACTGCGCCGTATTCTATATTCATAGACCATGGTGAACATGTTTAACATGGTATTCTCAATATTCATTTGTAGTATCATATTTCTGCTGCCTCACTTCTCCTCCTTTGTTCAATATTTACTTCCATACAGAAGGACTAATATTATGTCATCTTTCGTACTTCTTTCTTTTTCTTAATACATTGCTTACCATTTGAAAGGCATCTTTCTCTATCGCAATGCACCTTCGGATTTTAGCGTTACATAGTCCATCCTCTGTTAGAAAACTTGCCAATTTAAATTATTGTCCTTGTTTGGTTTTGGTATCTCCGATTTGTAATTTGCATGTTGGGGCGTCCCTTTTGCTAACAACCATAAATTCCGCATTCTTAAATTCTTTTTAATCCTTTCTTCCTGCTTTAATTCCCTATCATCTGTAGGATTTATTGTAGTTAATAGAAAAGTTCTATTATGCAAGAGAAAATGAAGCTCACGTTGTTAGTACAAATATAGAAGTCTCAGGCAAAACATTTTTTAAAACGAGTCTGCCTTAGCGACGTTCTAAATTCTACACAGATAATTTGGAGCATTGCTAAAACATATATCTATGATTGAACAAACAATTAGTATCCAAAAATAAATATTGGGGACAATGTTACTTGTTTGCGAAGAAATTACCTCTGAGTTTTATTGGTAGTAGTCATTATAAAGAATTACAATTTGACCAGTAAATATTAATTTTCTAATTTGATTTTGAACGTAGCTTTTCATGAATAGTTTTGTATGAGATTTGTTTGTAAAATATATTGACTTACTGGTTGGTTTCCCTATATTTGCTCTTACTCATGACGTTAATTTTCCAGATGATTTCCAGAAGAAATGAAAGTTTCTGAAATATCTATATATTTTCGGAAAAATTATGAGAAAGTGGAAAAGATTTTTGTGACGCGTTTCGCCATTCAGGGCTTTATCGGATAAAGTGATTTAATTGCACAGGTAGACGATCGAACGAAGACGCTGAAATTTTAAATGTTTTTATTAGATATGTGTTTGGGTATATAGTCTTGGCAATTTCATTTAGTTGCTTTCCTTTTTGTTACTGTGTTTTCGTTATCAAATATCTCACTTGGCAGATGTTCTATTAACATAATAATGTATGGTATAACAAAAGTGATAAAAACATAAACAAAAAGTAAAACCCAATAAATAAATGAAATTGGATAGACTATATACATATTGAGAAAATAAGCAAATTTAATTTTCAAATTTCAGTGTGATCTTTCCTTCAAGTGCATGTGTAGCCACATCTCCAGAAAAATCATTTTAGATCGAAGTCCTAAAGCATGAAACGTGTTACATGTTAAAAAAAACTTGCACTTTATCATATATTTTCTGAAAAGTGTTCTGATATATAAAAAATGAAATATAGTTTTGCAAAATGCATATATTCACGTATAAATTAAAGGTTATTTTTTCATAAGATATTAGATTCCGGGATCTATCTCATGCATAAAAGATATATTTTAACAAAATGTCGTGACATTTCAACGACTACGTTTATTATTATTTAAATTTTTTGTAGTTGCATAAAAGTTTAGAACGGGATGCAGGGGAAGATATTTACATATTGTCGTTCATGTCACCTTGTTCTAACCCACTAAAAATATGGGTAGGCATTCGGTTAGTGGGCCAGGGAATATTTTAGCGCAATATATATATATATATATATATATATATATATATATATATATATATATATATATATATATATCAGATAATTTTATAAATCTTCAAAGGTAACATTTAAGATAAAATGTTGAATTTATTAATTTATGCTTAAAATCCTAAAAAATGATAGATATGAAATATCTCTATCTATCTCTCTATCTATCGATAGATTTTTGCAAAAAAAATAATGAGCTCCCTCATATAATTTAAATAACAATATATATATATATATATATATTGTTGTCATTTACTGTTTCATTAATATCAGGAGATGATCTGAATATATATATATATATATATATATATATATATATATATATATATATATATATACATATATATATATATATATATATATATATATATATATATATATATATATATATATATATATATATGTATATATATATATAGTTAAAGTTTAAAGTCATCCTAACCGAAAATCAGTATTAGTAACAAGATTTGGGTGCAACTGAGGCGCATCCCTAAATGGTGGATTTAACAATTTGAATTGGGTGTGGCCCTGAAAAGGGTCGATTTTGCGTTTTCAATCTTGTTTCAGCCTCAAGCAGAGCAACAGTTACAGAAGCGTTTCTCATCAGATGTTGATTTCTTTGACATCACATTCAGCCTCGCGCACAGAAGTGCCAAGGTATGATCTTTCGAAAAGCTTATATTGATGTTCAGACTCAGTGCCTCTGATGGAAGCATTTCGAGACAGGCGAACTGCACGTTCTCAAGAAGATAAAACTTACTTACTATTACGGTGAATGCAATGCCAAACCTGCAGGACAATAAAAAAATAAATTGGCAACGGCTATAAACAACAATAAATGTAGTAGTAGGTTTTATGCAACGGAAAAGGTGAGCTCACTTGAGAGAGATTAAATGCTTGGCGAAGAGAAGCGGAAAGTGTAATTTGAACTCAAAACCGACACTGAAGAATTATCTATCAAACAAAAAAATTCATCGAAATCGGATGAAAACTGTGAAAACACATGAACAACATTCGATCACACGCACATACATACACACACGTATTTTGAGAATTATAGATATAAATAGTATTATTATAATAATTTAAAGTATTTATTTTATTAAAGTTTTATGAAAGATATATATCCAGGAACAGATAGTTAATAGTAAAACCTTGATAAGTGTTATAATAGGCAAGATGTAGTGGAGAGCCATTGTCGCCAACAATTTGGACTCAAAACCGGCACTGAAAAATTATAAATCAAACAAAAATAAAATCAACGAAATCAGATGAAAACTGTAGAAACGCATAAAAAACATCCAATCACACGCACACACACATTTTGAAAGTTATATATATATATATATATATATATATATATATATATATTTATGTTATATATATATATATATATATATACACACACACACACACACATACATATATATATATATATATATATTAGGTTGGTGCAAATATAATGAGTTTTTTTACGTTAAAACTTACCTCAAAAAACGTCATTATTTTTGCACCAACCTAATATATGTTAAATATATAATATACATATATATATATATATATATATATATATATATATATATATAAATATACTAATATTTGAGTGGATGCTATGTACGCTCCGGCCTTCTTCAGGTGGTTGGAATGTCGATTTGAACCCTTTATTTGAGCGAAATAAAGGGTTCAGTTCAACATTCCAACCACCTGAAGAAGGCCGGTGCGTACAACGGCCGAAACGTTGTGATAAATATGGCGACAAAGATGAGGACATTAGTCCGAATAATGTAAATAATGTACATAATACCTCATCTCAGAAATATAGACAGACTCTGAAAGAAAATTAGATCGTTTCAACTTAAGCAAAGCGCAAATGCCACCAGTAGGCAGATGGTTACAGTGTGTGAAAGTACGAGAAAAGACTGAGTATTGATGAAAGTAGAAAAGATGAAGTTGATTCAAGAAGATTGAAAATGGCGATTGACATTGAATTAAAATTTTTGAATATTGCATTTTTCAGAGAAGGAAGGAAACCGAAATATCTTTCCCAGGCGGGAAGTGCGAGAAAAGAAATGTTGGAGTAGAATTGGCGTTTGCATTTAGCTATTTCAACAGTTAAAGGGTGGAATCTTGGTGCTAATCTCATAGCACGTTAAAATTGATGTAGTCTGGGCACCAGGGGAAAAAGCTTGTCAGAGCAGTTGCCATAAAAAAATATTTGTAGAAAAGACAGAGGGAAGCCACGCCTCGTCGGTGGGAAAGTCAGTGAAGTCGAAATGAATGGTCAGAATCGATTACATTACAGATCCTTCTTTGGATTTTGTCAAGAACCTCAGGATGAAGAGAACCCGACCAGACCAGACATGGCAGCAATATTCAATGCACAAAAGTACGATAGATTTGTAAAAGTCCAAGATGACTGTGACGAGAAAGGTTTTCTGGCACGACACAATGTCCCAATTTACCTTGCAGTTTCGATGTAGTCACTCCACTTCAAGTCAGTGGAAAACGTGAGCTTAAGAATGTGTAGTGCGTTGATGGCACGCAGAAAAGTTTCTCTGCGATAGTTAAATGAGAGAAGTTTTGTTTTTGAGGCGTTAAAATTTACAAGCCATTTCCTGTCCGAGTTAACCATTGATGGGAGGTCCTTCTCAAGAGCAACAACAAGGTTTGCTTTATCAGCTCTGATGGATTTGCTATCAAGGCAAAAGTAAATGGCAGTGTCAACTTGATAGATGCCTACTTGGGAACTGCTGATATAAAGATGATCATGGATGAAGATCATAAACAGCGTGACTCTATGAACGAAGCATGCCAACTGCTAGCCAGAAAGGTTTGAAGCTGTTGTACTTTAACTGGATATATGAATTCTGTTATATTAACATTTTACGATACTTTGTTCGCATTAAAGTCGCAGGTCTATGTTGCAAGTTCTACCCACTGAAAAGAAAGAACCTGTATATTGTTTCAGTCCCTTCGATCACTGTTATGTTACAAGAGACATACGTGACAATTCACACAGGAGATTACAATATTAAAAGATAAAATAATATATTAAAAGTTTATGAACATTGACAAGTAGAAAAATCACTCATGACAAAGAATAATTCATTTAAGTGACTTCAAAGCGGACTTAAATGTATTTCATAAAAATTATATTTGATTTTTGCAACTAGACATTTCTTGATAAGCTTCGCTCTATAAAAAAACTATAATTAACTTTCAATGGAAATATATATATATATATATATATATATATATATATATATATTATCATTTTTCTGAAATTGTTTTTAGTTCATCACATCAAAATCTTTGAGGCATGCAATAAAGCCATCAATTTTCAGCAAATGTTTCATCAAATTCATTCGTGCTCGAAATGAAACAAGTCCAAGTATTTTTCTTTTGAAAAGAATATTAGATTTAACGCCAAAACGTTAACATTAATGTCGGCTATCTTTCTAAAGACGTATAATTAAACAGACTGTTTTCTCTTCGGTCTCCTGGGTGTTTGATTGCATTAAATTACTAAAAATGCTAATTAGTAATTAATTACGAATCTCAAGTTAATTTTGATCGTCTTCATTTTGGTGTCAGGCTTGGATAGAAAATCTAACAATTACTTATTTTCATCACTTCATTACTTATTTTCTATCATTAGAAAGAAAATCTAACAATTACTTATTTACATCATCGCTAATCATTTTAGAACAAGTGTAATGTTTAACGAAGAGGGATGTAAAAAAGGGGTGTCAATTTCAAATTACAATCGAAGATCTTTTGGAAAGGTGTAAATCCATAAAAGCAGACATCATTAAATTTAAATCCAGTTCGGAGTGAAGCTACAAACTTAACCAACTTGTTACGATAACTATAGCAATGACGCTTAATGTGGTGAGCCGTACACCGTGTCTTACATGTATATGAAGGCACAGTGCACTTACTAGTAGTAAAACAAATAAAATAAAATTCAGTAAAACAAAATAAAAGTGCGGTAAGCTATCAGTAGGCTGGACAATTTCTTCAGAGTTGAAGAAGAGACTTCAAGCATTAGAAATGTAAGTCTACGGAAGACAGATGAGAATGCCATGGACTGAATATGGGAGTAATGAAAAAAAAAACGGAAGCAAAACGACAAAGTGACATTTAAACTTTCTGGGACAAATAATGAGGAAGGAGGGATTGGAGACGTTGACACTCACAGGATATATTGACAGCAAGAGAGTGAGAAACAGCAAAGTAAGATCTTGCTGAAATTGATGTCAGGACAAAGTTTTGTGAGGGATGGAGATGGGACAAAGCTTACTGAGAGCTGCAAAAGATAGGTAGATGTGAAGAACAGTGATCAGCCACTGAATTTTCCTAGAAGAAAAAGGTAGTCAGAATTTTCGACCGTTATTTTCCTATGAGGTACTTTTTTCTCTTTATTCTAAGAGTGTTTATTTATTGCTTTTCCTTTTCTTGTTCAGTTTTATTGACTTTTTAAGTGATTTATTTTTCAAAAGTTTAATTAAATTGTAGACGAGATATGAATCCAACCCGCTATTTTACATTATTTCTTAAGCATTTCATGACATTAATTACTTTGCTTAACAAGGCCATTAGGAAAAACAGTGTTCTTCATCAATGCTTCTGCCAGTGGCTTTCAATCCGAATTGGAATGTGCATAATGTCTCATACATAATTAACCACTTCATATTTTATAGTTCTATAATATAAATAATTATTCTAATATCAATGCCTGTTTGTTTACTGATGGTATCATTTGTCTGCACAATTAGGATGAACATTGGTTCGTCCTGCGCAGGTGCAAACCAATTTTTATAAAATGACCTTACAAAATATCGAATTAATAACTATGTTGGGAGTTTGATACTTAAAATAGGTCTTAAGTCTGATTTGATGGATAAAGAGAGCCTGCAAATAATCAATCAGTGCTGGGAATTGAAAAGAAAATGATTTGCAGCTTTCCAAGAACTGAGATATAAGGTGAAGATTGTGAACGAATGCGATACCTGTCTAATAAAGAAAGAAAAAAACAAGGGCTTTATCGTGCTGTTTCGTCTTCTGTATCAAATGAAATGTGCAAAATCCACCGTCATCACGCTATGGAAACGTTGCAATTTAAGCGTTATCATATTGATGAAAGAAAATATAATAGTGATCTAAACTGTTCTGCTGAGGCCACTCCCAGAGAGGAACCCGGACGAGTCTGTGCCGAAGGGCAGAGTTTCGTCCGGGGAGGGAGATACACCTGAAACCGATTTATGCGGGTTCTAAGGGGATATCTTGACCGATGACCTGCGTTAAACTCGATCTTGTTCCACATGTATCTCTCTTGGTCGAGGGGGAGCTGTTAAGTATTAACAAAATATCCTTGCTCTTAATCAAGTGGAAAACATTTGCGATTGATCACTAGGCCCGCATTTGATCACTAGATCCGCATCTGATCTTTAGGCCCGCATTGGATCACTAGGCCCGCATTGGATCACTAGACGCGCATCTGATCTTTAGGCCCGCATTGGATCACTAGGCCCGCATTTGATCACTTGGCGCGCATTAAAAGATATACATAAGGAAACCCAAATGAAATTGGAAACAGTATACAAGAGTGACTGCTTAACTTTTTTTCTATCATCGACGAATATTTGTTACAATGAACGGTTCAGAAAGAAAGGATAAAATTTCCGTGACTCGTGGTTGAGATGTTAGTAGGCTACATCCGGTGTGATCTGATAGTCGAGATTATGGTTGCTGAAGTAGAGGCCCTATAGCGAATTCAAAATAGTGTTAAAATCAGAGATAGACTGAATTTTCGAAGGCACACGTGAAATCATGAGTTTAGGAATTCAAGCACTTTCAATATGAAGATAATTTTCCATATCGATACGTGTGTTATAGCATGGGAAAGCACAACTGAAATAATGCAGAAATTAAAATCAGGCTAAAAATTACAAAAGGAATATATATTTTTCTTATGTAAAACAGGTGCGCGTCGGCCGATCATTACGCCTCGGCTGGATGACCACTGCGCCTGCGGGACGATCATCGGCCTCACTTGGACGACCACCGCACGTCGGTTGGACGATCACAAGCGTCACTTGGACGACCACAGCACGTCGGTTGGACGATCACAAGCGTCACTTTGACGACCACCGCGCCTCTGATGGTCGATCACCACGCGTCTGCTGGACGATCACCGTGCGTCTGCTGGACGATCACCGCGCGTCTGCTGGACGATCACCAGCGTCACTTGGACGACCACCGCACGTCGGTTGGACGACCACCGCTCGTCAGTTAGACCATCACCGATGATTTTTATAATGGACAGAAGCATGACGATTTTGAAATGTTTATTCGATATGTATTCAGTGTATCCACGAGTTTTCGTGTATATAGACAAATGTTAATGAAGTCATCTAAAAATAAATATGTTTTCTGTAACATGTTAAACAGACTTGTATTAAAGAATAACTACATAAATATATACATATTATTTAAAATAATAAAAGTATATTATAAACGAAGTATAAGTTGCCTTCTTGTAGAAATATGTCCTCATCTTCAAGCGGATTCCTCAATCTAAATTATAGACCATTTCTAATAGTCATTTACAAAACAAATGTATTTCACAGTTGATATTGCAGGACTATCAGACTGAAATTGATTGAAAGGGAAGAGTAATAAAATATATATGAACCTGGCTACAAGATGAATAATTAGTATATACTAATGAACCCGTGCTGTAAAAATGACCTCAATTATTAGAAAGTTTCTATAATAAAATGTCATGAAAGGAAATCTTGAAACAATTTATTGAGAATCAATAAAGCGGAAATAAATAATTGACAAGTAAAATAAAGGCCAATTAAGCGTTTAATTAAAATCTGTTTTCTTTTTAGACGTTCAATATTATCGATGATTCATTGATTACTACTGGCATTATATAGATTGGTTTCTGCCCAATATATTTTCTTGTTAAAAATTTTATCTGATCGATATAACATTAAAATAGAAATATCACTCAGAAGAAAAACAGATAAGCAACAGAACAACAAAAACGGACGGGGATAACAAAGACGATTTCAAGACCAATTTGAAGGAAGATGGTCAATTAATATGTAAGTACCTGACATGAAAGGCTTGAACACCTGAGTACCTGACATGAAAGACTTGAACACCTGAGTACCTGACATGAAAGACTTGAACACCTGAATACCTAACATGAAAGGCTTGAAAACCTGAGTACCTGACATGAAAGGCTTGAACACCAGAGTACCTAACATGAAAGGCTTGAACACCTGAGTACCTAACATGAAAGGCTTGAACACCTGATTACCTGACATGAAAGGCTTGAACACCTGAGTACCTAATATGAAAAGGCTTGAACACATGAGTACCTAACATGAAAAGGCTTGAACACCTGATTACCTGATATGAAAGGCTTGAACACCTGAGTACCTAACAAGAAAAGGCTTGAACACCTGAGTATCTAACATGATAGGCTTGAACACCTGAGTACCTAACATGAAAAGGCTTGAACACCTGATTACCTGACATGAAAGGCTTGAACACCTGAGTACCTAACATGAAAAGGCTTGAACACCTGATTACCTGACATGAAAGGCTTGAACACCTGAGTACATGACATGAAAGGCTTGAACACCTGAGTACTTGACATGAAAGGCTTGAACACCTGAGTACCTGACATGAAAAGGCTTGACCACCAGAGTACCTAACATGAAAAGGCTTGAACACCTGATTACCTGACATGAAAGGCTTGAAAACCTGAGTACCTGACATGAAAGGCTTGAACACCAGAGTACCTAACATGAAAGGCTTGAACACCTGAGTACCTGACATGAAAGGCTTGAACACCTGATTACCTGACATGAAAGGCTTGAACACCTGAGTACCTAATATGAAAAGGCTTGAACACATGAGTACCTAACATGAAAGGCTTGAACACCTGATTACCTGACATGAAAGGCTTGAACACCTGAGTACCTAACAAGAAAAGGCTTGAACACCTGAGTACCTAACAAGAAAAGGCTTGAACACCTGAGTATCTAACATGAAAGGCTTGAACACCTGAGTACCTAACATGAAAAGGCTTGAACACCTGATTACCTGACATGAAAGGCTTGAACACCTGAGTACCTAACATGAAAGGCTTGAACACCTGATTACCTGACATGAAAGGCTTGAACACCTGAGTACATGACATGAAAGGCTTGAACACCTGAGTGCCTAACATGAAAAGGCTTGAAGACCTGAGTACCTCACATGAAAGGCTTGAAAACCTGATTACCTGATATAAAAGCCTTGAACACCTGAGTACCTGACATGAAAGGCTTGAACAAATAAATCTGTAATCTGAGAAACGTAAGAATAAAAGATATGATTAATTAAACCGTTTATTTTGTTCGAGAACTAATTATGTCTAAACAGATAAATTTGCATAGATTATTAAACGATAAAGGGAATAACTCATGAATGTACTTATTTAATTTGATTTAACTCCTTTTTATTAAAGATAGAATAGGAAATATATAAATAAATACACAGTGATAATTATTATATGGTTTAATGTTACCTTTTACTGTTACACATATCACTCTGCAATGGTGAAGGACTAAATTACAACCACAATAATAATGTGAAATTATATTTAAAGACTCACGTATGGAAACCTTCCAATAATAACAATGAACTAAAATATCAACTTCAAATCCGCCATCAATGGCAGGGGTAAACTAGTAGATATTATAATAGAGAAAATCTACCCTTATTTGTTCATGTTAAGCTTTTTTTAAAGAGTAATAGATAGGTTATGTATGGTTAGTGTTACGGGTAACGCAGCTGAAAATAGAATCGATGAACCGAGTTCAAGTTCTCTGCTAATCTGTTCCGTTCACGGTCATCCTAAAGCCGTTTGGAAAGACAAGTTGTGCGAGTTGGCTAATAGATAATGGCTCGGAATGACAACTCAAAGAGACAAGTTCAAATTCCAGTCTGGTTTCGTTAGATTTGCTTACTGGAAAACAATCTTGTGAAAGATATGAATCCATCTGCTCCTCCCGCATATTGGACAAATAATAGGACTTGCTTCTGGCAAAAACATTGTTACAATCAAAATTTGTTAAAGTGAAACATTCACTCACAAAACAAAGAATAAAAAAAGAGATTTATACTTGTCGTCTTTTAGTAAACCACAAAAATGTTGGTAATCCATAAAAATGAAGGAAGCAGTCGCTCCAGTGACAATGTGACAAGAAAGTTTAATATATATATATATATATATATATATATATATATATATATATATATATATAATGGACTCTCGCGTGGGTTTCGACGTATGAGGATCTGCCAGCTTTTTGATTCATTTATGAAAGTTTATGCGCTAATCTTAAGTGGCATTTAAGACCCGCTAGTGATTTCAAAGCAGGCCACATATGGAGCAAGTGTGAGGATTGTGAGATGAGATCACTGTTAGATTGGATGACCTTTTAGATCTTGCTGTCGCTTATTCAGACAAGCAGATCATAAGAACGAATCAAGGTAAACCACCAGAAAGCCCACCCAAGTGATTTGATTAAAGTGGGGAAGGCTTGTGCAGAACCATCCGCACTTTTCGGAACTATTGATACACTTAGTCGGTGCAAATAAATCCAACAGACGAAGCAGACAATATACCTCAAGCTTTTCGTGTAAGAGTTTTCCATCTTCTAGACCAATAGTGTTCTATAACACTAAAGAGCTTGGTCATCCCTGGTAGACACTCTTTGCCCATAGTTGGGACCGTAACAGGTTATATATATATATATATATATATATATATATATTAAAGATTTTTTTTTTATGTTTAACGTTCTTTTTATAGATATAAGTATTTAAGTTCTTTTTATAGATATAAGTATTTAAGTAAATGATCTGTTTATAATAAAGAGTATTAAATAACATTTACCGGCCTGAATGTCCGAGAAATTTTCATAGAAAACAGAATTCGAACCTGCTTCCTATACAAAACCGCCATTTGGCCGGCCGTGCCTAACCGATTCGGCCACAAAGGAGCGTTCGGTTGGCAAAGTCAAATTTACTGCTTATAAACTTCAATCTTCCATGAATCTCGTACATTCATATATAGGATGCAGGTTCCAATCCTGTCAAAGGACGAATATTTTCTATGAAAATTTCTCGTCATTCAGGCCGGTAACTGTTATTTAATACTTTTTATTATAAACAGAGCATTTACTTAAATACTTGTATCTATAAAAAGAATGTTAAACATAAAAAAAAAATGTCAATAAATTGTCGGACTTTGTCCATTTCTTAATATATATATATATATATATATATATATATATATATGAAGAAGAAATATATTTTAAGGTGTGCTATATTTATGCGATAAAGTGTCAATACCAGAGACAGAGCGTATGTAAATATAAATATAAACGTGAACACTGAAGTCAACACTCAGAGGCGACAGGCTGTTTCATGCTGGACGCAATCGAAATGATTTTCGGCCTGGCGTTTGCGTCCAGCATGAAACAGCCTGTCGTCTCTGAGTATTGACTTCAATGTTCACGTTTATATTTATATTAAATTATACATACAAACATAGATACATACATATGGAGAAAAATATTTGGAAAACATTTTAAATTTTCAGTTATCTGTTTTGGATAAGTCTTGTTTTTATGTCCATCGTCTTTGTCATGTTGAACTGATTATGTTAATTGTATTTTAATGAATATTGTCCTGAAGAAGGTTTATTAAACCGAAACGTCAGACGTTGACATTTCATTCATATTAAAACAACATAATTGCATTTAAGGATTTTTGTTTGTTTTTTCCAAATATTTTTCTCCATTCTGTCGGATTTATATCCATTTATATTTGCTTACATACATACATACATACATATATATATATATGTATATATATATATATATATGTATGTATATATATTAATTTAAAACCTGGAGTAAGGCAACAGAAACGCAGCCTATTATTTTTCTCAAGATTTTATAACAATTCCCAGATAATAAATAAAAGTCATCCACAGAGAGTCATGGTTGACCTTCGTTCTGAGTAGATAATGCTTTAAAAATGAATTATGTCAAAAACATTTTTTCTAGAAACGAAACCAAGGAAGCTAGTTTGAATACCCCATGAGACATGAACTCAGCTTTCCCTTTCTTTCCCATTGTTGTTAACGCACATGACGATTTTCTCACTGACATGTCACAATCGTAAACAATTTGTTTTTCTTCAGTTACTTAATCTTCCTATACGGTGAGAACAAAAATGTCTGCTATATCTATTGCCATTCTCAACAAGCGGAAACCTCTCAACATTATGCAGTAGACAAAATATTTTCATTAATTGGCAGATTTATTTATTTGTGGTAATGAAGTGGCAACATGAGAGACGACACGAGAGGTGACTGTTGTTATGGGATGTGCAGTTGGTGTAATTAATATCGATAAGAACTCAGAGGTCCAATTTCGAAATCCAGTCGAGTTCACCTACGCAGAAAATATGTTTTATTGGCTTACGGCCATATCGCGTTGAAACTCGTTAAAATTTAAGCAACGTCGAGCCTGATCGGTACCTAGATGGGTGACCGCTTGTGAATAGTGAATTCTGTGAGCTTGGATTTGCGGGTTAGAGTAATGGATAACGGAACGGAATTGGATAACGGACAGACTCCTTCCCAAATCCAAGCAGGTTCGTTATAGTCATTTAGGCACAGATAGCTCAGGAAAAAGTGTGAAACGACCTCTTCTCCCCCCAGATATGGGTTAATTAGTCGGACTTGCATCAGAAAAATATTAATATTACTAAAACCTTCTTACAGCCTAAAATATTTTCTGGCTTTAAATAAACTGAAAAATGTTGATAACCCATAGAAAACAAACCAATAAATCGAGAAGAGGAAGTTCTGGTATATATCTCTCTCTCTCTTTCTCTCTCTCTCTCTCTCTCTCTCTCTCCCTGCCAAAACTTTGGGAAGAGGTTGGAGCGGGAAAAATTATTGATATCGGCCCGAAAATTGTTAATGTAATATACACTCGTAAAAAAAGATAATTATTCATATAATCGCAAATATGTTTCGGCTTTTGATAAAAAAAAGATGTCAATCAATCAATGTCTACCGCTATGAATACGATTACGCAGTGAAATTATTATCACAGCATTGAAAAAACATACTTAGCAAATATTCCCGGATAATGTCAGCTAAAGGTTATTAGAATTAAGACAAGGTTTCCTTACTTGACAAACTTTAATGAAAATGAACACTCTCAAATTAGAAAAAAATGATAACAAAGTAATTTAAGAAAACTATGAGCTTGAGGTATATTTTCTTTATTTATATAGTTTAGTATATACGTCCTTGTCATTTTTACAGCCCTTTTTTCTTATATGCCCAAGGTTTTTTCCTGATTTCCTACTTTTGAGTCTTGTTTGCAGGAGAGAATATTTACTCCAGTCAAAATTTTTGTATCGATCGACAAAGATCAGATTCCGTTGATTCAATTTCTGTTGAATTTGTCACCTTTTGGAGAACAGCCCAACCGTGTTCGCAATTATTTTCTTGTGTTATTCTTACTGTATACGACAGTACGCTTTCATAGAGGAGAACATCATTTCTTGTTGATTAGTGAAGGATGCTTTTCGTATCCATTTTCTTTAAGAATTCCTTCTTGCTTACGTGCTCCGTCAAAGGGATTCTTAATAACCTTCTGTAGAATCAGATTTCTGCTGTCTCTAGTTTTTTTTTTTCTCATCACAGGGGAAATTATCAAATGTTAACAGCCATATAAAAGGATGGATATCATATAGCAACCCAGTCTCCATTTTTTTTTGTTTCTAACGAACTTTTTCTGTGTCTCAGCACTTTGTAGAGCTTTTGGAATGCATTTTTCGTTATCCCAATATGTGTTCGGATCTCGGTGCAACATTTGTGAGGACATACTGAAAGTATGATGGCCAAGAATAAACATCAAGTAATCAGCAGACAGTATATAGTTGTGTACATGGATGACTGAACAGGAACATAAAAGGAAAGTAAGGGCGAGAAATACTGCTTCGAGATACAAAGGATAGGACGATGAGGAGAGCCATAATTTACTAAATATCTATGAAACCCTTCATATAAAAACAAGAATATTAGTATTTGTTCAATTTGAAGACAGTATTTAGAAATATTTCCATGTAATGAAATCATTTAATTAGTTAATTTTTTATGGACAGAATAAAACTTTAAACCAGGAAATTATATTAGTCAATAAAAAACGAAAACCGGGTTGTACATATATTTTTTTTTTTTCATTATTTTAAAATATTTTTACATAGGCGTATATAAGATAATTTATCCACTTCCATGGCTTCTAACAGCCGCACTCATCTTTAAATAGCAAAACATGACTAGCGAAGACGATAAAAAAACATGTGTACCTTACCAATAATTCAATGCAATAAAATTTATATATTTTATACTATTACGTTCTGTATAAATGGATAAATCCAACAAAAATTACATTTGAAATTTAAATAAATGGTTTCTGCGTTACATGAATTTTAAAACCAAACTATCTGTTGGATAAATATTGTTGATGCAATCATAAAAGGGATATTTAATTTAAGAATAAAGTAATGTTCGATAAAATGCACAAAAGTTTACACACATAAATACACACGTATTCACCGCTATATATGTGATGTAACAGCAAAAGTGATCAAATCGTGTAACAGCAAAATTGTTCAATTGTTAGATTAAGATTTGAACCTATGTATCTTAAAAATGATTAAAGATATCTTACTGGAATTCTCTAAAATGTTTTATAACACTACTGTACATTACTTTTAGCAATAGGAATATATACGTTCTAAGCGTAACAGACGTATTGAGATGAAATCGATGATAAACAACAATGACATGTTCATCGTTAAGTAATCATAGCTAAGGATCGGGAGTTCAAGAAGGATTACAATATATATATATATATATATATATATATATATATATATATATATATATATATGCGTGTGTGTCAATTTCAAACTTGTTCAAGATGATCTCCGCCCTTTCTAACCTTCTAACATTGCCCTGGAATCACAAGGTGTCTCACAGGTTTTACGTACGATTACATTTCCAAGTCTTTTTTTTTTTTTCGCTGCTCTTTGGACTGTCATAAGTGAAACTCCTCTCTAACTTGTCAAACGACTTAAGGGTTGACTTGGATTTTTTATAATTGATCTCTTTAGATCCAAGTTAAAATGATGATTCTTGTTCCTGTTGTGATTACCTGAACTTGTTTTACTCTCAACCATTCCCGCTTTTTAAAATTACACCCCAACAATAAAGTATCCCTCGTAAACCAGGAAAAAACAAAAAACAACAAAAAACGGTGTCAAACAAAAATAAAAATTACCAGATAATTTCGACACAGATTAAATACAAAGTTGTATTTATTTAAAATGTTTGAACATTGAGACGGAATATTTTTGTTATGTAGCAAATCATTTTTCATTGAATTATTATTTGTTAGCCTAATTCCTCATCGATTTTACTTCGTTTCTGTATCATTTTCTTATGTCTTCTAAATACAGAAAAAGGAAGCGCATACGTTTTGTCAACAGATGTAGCAATGAAAAATTTGTCTTTCCAAACGAAAATATTTTCACATGTTTTTGTAAGAATTTGTTTTTAACAGGAAGATTTTGTGTTAACAAACAACAGCTCCGACATTATTGTCATATACGCTTATTTTTGAACAATATAACATATTGAAAAATAAAATTTTCAGACACACTGTGTTATATATATATATATATATATATATATATATATATATATATATATATATTTATATCAGATTTATTTGTTCCGTATATTTTATTCACATATTTTTTGTCAAGGATTTGTTGTCAGGCAACTCTTCAATACGCTTGATTAAAATCCCGCCTGTTTTGACATGAGAAAAAGTTTTTGATCTACTCTTGAGTCTGGATTGAAGGAGAGAATGTTTACTCCATTCAAAAAGTTTTTTATCGATCGACAAAGATCAGAATCCGTTGATTCAATATCCGTTGTATTTGTCATCTTCTGTAGAACAGACCAACCATGTTCACAATTATTTTCTTGTGCTATACTTACTGTATACGAAGGTATGTCTTCATAGAGGAGAACATTGTTTTCTTTTTGATTATTGAAGGATGTTTTGACTAAATGTTTATGGACATATTGTAGATATTGAATCTATAAATGTGCATTTAGTATTTCATTGCGTTTTAAGCAATCTTAATGACCCCACCACACTCAGAATATTAGCTTTTTTCCATGGATCGCACCTTTTGGGGTTAGTTAAAGCGATCGTTAATCCACTGCACTTTACATTGAAGGTACTATATCTCTTGATCCAATTTTCTTCTCTATTGCTGCAACTTTTTAAACGTATTCTCCGTTCTCTTGATGGTTCTTGGATGGACTTTGAATGTTGGCAACATTACTAAAGGCCTGAAATTATCTTCTTTTTTTTCTTCTCACTATTGCTCAGTTAAGATGACATAGTGCGGTTCACGCAAAATGATTTTAACCTGTTTTCTTTTCACCTGAATTTTTGTCAATTTAATCAGAAAATGTTTCATTTACATATTTACATTATTCGAACCGTTAACCTTTATCTTCAGAATATTGCTAAATTCAAAAGTGAACAAAAATTGAACCGTCTTCCTGTTGTCTCAGTTATTTCCCTTAAACTAAATGTTCCAAGTTTTTTGGTTCACCATTGCTGGGTTCTTGAGGACACCTGGCCCAGTGGATAAAGGTGTTGGTTACATCCAGTGACTAGACCCAAAGAATTGTGAGTTCAATACCAGGCTACAGTAGTGGTGAATCAAACTTGGACAATTTTGTTAAAGGGAATAACTGAGACATGAGGAGAGGCATGCCATGTGAAAATAAAAAAATTCTACTCCGGTAGACAAAATAAAGGGTTCCGATCGAAATTCCAATCACCAGAAGGCCGGAGCGTACAACGGCTGAAACGTTATGAATATGGCAATGAAGATGAGGATAACAGTCCGAATAATATAAATAATCATACCTCGTCTAAGAGATATAGACAGATAGAAAATGTTTTAACAATATCATTCAATTAGTTACCAATATTTTCTCTTCATCTACTTCTTTCGCGTTTTCCGTTTCCCTCTTTTAATAATGATAATAATCGTCAAAAAGGAAATGGATCCTAAATAAATATAAAAACACAGACTGATTCCAAATGGAACTTCTTAATTTCAAATATTCTAGTCAATGTCGACTTTTTTTTTTTACACAAAAACGTTTCAACTTTTGAAATGTAATCGTGACCCAAATGGAAAAAATATATTCGGCTTAGGAATAAAAAAGAACGCTTTTGTTTGAGGTGAATCTATTAAAACTTTTCTACAGTTTCTTACGATTGCTTTCTTGAAAAGTCATATTAAGACAGACTCAAAATAATGATTAAATAAATTCGAGCTTAATACAAAATATAACTTAAATTCCTTTACAATAATATTTTCTTTCATCAGATGATATTTCACTTACAACCAAAGCAGATTATTTCATCAGGTCAAAGATTTTGCAATATATCTCGTATTGGCTACTCTCAAGACAAGAGCGTCATTGTAAACACCACGAACCTTTCGTTAGCCGCATATGTGCTTTACATGGTTCCACACGGTTTGGAATTCAGAGTTGATCTTCTTGACTTGTTGCGAACAAAAGGTCAAGAGCCAAATCTGCCATAAAAATTAACCCATAGCTGGAGTGGAACAGATTGATTCCACTTTAAAAACGAGCAATTTCAATATTGCGAGAAAGAATAGATCAAATTATTTGTTGCTACGGGTTTTTATGGCATCCAGGAGTTTTTTCGTGATATTGCAAATAAAAATATATTATATTATACATATATACATACACTCACTCATACACACGAACACACAAACATATATATATATATATGTATAAACACACACACGTATATATATATATATATATATATATATATATATATATATATATATATATATATATATATATTCATGTATGCGTTGAGATATATAGATTTTTAATGTGCCGTAAGATGATATATCCTCAAAGGAGAAACAAGATATAACATTACTGAGAGACGGGATGACAACTTTGAAAACTGCAAGAAGTTGGAAACTGATCATATAACAATCGAAAAAGGAATGGAAAATTTTGTTGAGATAAGAAAAAAAAGGAGAAAGGAATCTAGTTGATGAATAAAACAAAAAGAGATTTGAACAAAAACTGAAAAGGAAATAAACAATAAAAGTCTATTGACCAGCAAAGAAATAATTCTTAAAGAAGCTTTTTTTTGCGAATGATACCCGAGAGAAAAGACGCAGACTATTAAGAACCTTGGCTTGGCTAAATACAAATGAACTTTCACGTTTTTAGTAAAAAGAATATTAAAAAAAGAAAGAAGTGCAAGATATGCGAAATAGTACTAGTTTCTCAACAATAATATATACGATGATTGTACAATCGATAATCGATGATTGCGTCAATCAATAATCCAGGCTTGATTTTGGACCTTCTTGGAAATAGAAAGCGTATTAGGTTTTGCATGCACCAAAATTATAGGTACATTAAAAGTTGATCAAGACTTTGAATGGGTGATAACCATGGACGAGTATATCAAGGACTAAACATGTGTTTTCTGTCAGCGCACACTTCTTTCAAAGGATGGCTGAGTGGGTGAATTATATGACGTCACATAAAGGAAAAATCACCCTTAACATTCTCCAGACACAGAGTGTCACAGCCTGCACGCTGTGCGACACAGTATGCACAACCAGCTCCGGGCTGAAAAGGAAAATGGTGGTGCACAGGAATCAGGAACAGCGGTGTGAATCCATCAACGTTGTTGCAAGTACATTGTTCGTCTGTCACATGTGTAACGAGTCATGCAAGTCGGCAGCTGGCCTGGCATAGTCACCTTCAGGGTCGGACACGAGTGTGTTGTAAGGCGGCTATCATCTATGAAAATGCGGCGAATCATCATTATGGTTTCAAAATAAATGCAGAGAATTATTTTAAAATCTTGGAGACGCTTCTTTGAATGGCAGTCGTTGACGCTGAAATGTATATTCCGTTAAGAAAATGCCTCTTCACTTTCTGAAAAGATATCTCTTTCTCATCATAGCAAAAGAAAACTTACGAAGTCGCCGAACGAATTAAATAGCTTCCAAACTAACACAACAGAAATTAAGTGGTCCGGTTATGAAATCGAAACAAGAAGAAAACATCATAACAATTTAGCCGAGGCGATTGTTGGAAATATTGTTAAATTCAAAAGTGATCAAAAATTAACGAACTGAAATAATGAAAAAATAATGTTCAAGAACGGCAACAGACATAGTTTAAAATGGGGAATTATAATTAATTAAAATCAAAAGACAACGAACACAGTGGATGAAAGGGTAAGATAAGCAGCCTAAATTAAAATATGAAATTTTAATATTTGTCTATATCACTGAGATGAGGTATTATGATTTCTTGCATTATTTACATGATTCTGACATTTATCCTCATCATTGCCATATTTAAAATATTTCGGCCGTTCTAAGCTCCGACCTTCTTCAGGTGATTGGATCTTCGAGATAAGGTATTATGATTACTTGCATCATTTACATTATTTGGAATGTTATCCTCATTTTCATTGCCATATTCACAAAGGTTTGACCGTCCCTTAATCGAGACGCCATCGCGCCAATCCTCCGAAGGAACGCCATCGAACGAGGGCCAATAACCCCAGAAGTCTCCACTAACATCTCATTTTAATTAACACATAATTACCAATATTACACAAAAATACTTGAAATACGAAAGAGCAAATTTATTCAATAAAATCGCCATTAGCTTCAACCACGGCCTCCAAACGACTTCAGAATCTCCTGCAAATCTTCTGGACGGTCTCCTCACTCAACTGTGCCCCACATATAATAATCAAGGAGCTGCAGTTTGGTGATTTAGATGTCAGGTGTCATGTGGTCACAGAAATTATCTGAGTTCTCCTTCTTGTATGGCATTACACCTGACGCCAGACATCTGGTCTTCCAGCAGCCATCGTCTTGACTCGAGGCAGAACTATCTCCTCAAGGCACTTGATATAGGCCTCTGTGTTGAGACTGAGCCCCTGTGTCGTGGTGCTCTTTTTTTCACAGACGCTGGCAAACTGACCCTAATATACTGTGCAGACGATGAAGTCAAAAACAAATAACACGCATGAGCAAAATTAAAAATATAAAATGGAGACAATTTTCACATTGAACTCTATTCCGTGAGACGTATAGCAATAAAATTAATCAGGTTTTTATTGGGATTTTTAAATGTTGAAGCTCGGTAATAATTAGGGAAAACCTAATCTCCACTGGGAAAATAGTTTTTAGTGAACAAAAACATATAAAGCAAACATTGACTGATAACAATGTTATCGATAACCAAATAAGAATATTATTAAAGAAATTGAACAAGACCAACACGAAAAATTAAGAAAAACATTTATAAGCGTTAGTGTGACCTAATGCACATATGTATAAAATAAACATTTAGCAATATATGTGTGTGTGTGCGCCTGCGCGCACGCTCGCGCGCGTGTGTGTACAGGGTGACTACAGAAAATCAATCATCTATATAAATAAATGCTAATATGCCCCCTTTTTCACCTAGACACCGTAACTCACCATACCGTTTTGGAATCAGGCCGACACCGTGAGCAAAGTAAAAAAAAAAAAACATTCCGAGGCAGACCCGGACTCGAACCCGAATTCCTGAAATTTTGAATTCCCAAGATTCCATTAGAACGATTGTTATCAGCGATTTTTTTCTGTGATTCTTTTGTAATGAATTTTTTGTACGATAACAATTTTTATAATTTGAAAATAAATTTGGGAATAATCGAAATTAGTTGCGAAAGGCCAGCGAAAATCAACCATGAAATAATGATAATTGTTTATACAGAAAGGAAGGGCCTACGTACATCAAACTGTCTTTAAATTAAGTGTCAGCAAAAAAATTACACCGGTCGACATTTGTTTTTAGACCCAAATGTTGTTGGGCAATGGGCACATGTTTCTGGAACATTTGTCAGGCTGAATTTGATAATCAAGTTCAATTTTCTCATCTCATCACGTTTTCTGATTCCAGATAATTTCTGTCTTTCTTAAAATAAGCCAGAATGCACATTTAACAGTGATATGCCAGGGCCACTTAGAACCAACCTTCTGTTTAGAATAACTTATCATAAAAGAAAATGTATCCCAATAATTTAATGCATTTTCAGCATTTTCAGTTCAGAAGAATTTTTAGAAAAATCTTTTTTTAGAAAGAAAAATCTCACACAAAATTAAGTTAATGCAAACATGTGTCATTAACTTTTTAATTAAATCAGCCATCATGATAATATTCTATCTACAAAGTGCCTAGTTCGCTATCTGGTGTTTAGCTGCTCTTTTAAGCGCTGATAAAGAAAATACTAATCTTGCTAATTCCAAGTAAACACAGGTTATATAATAAAATCTTATGACGGTTTTAAGCTTAATGAAAACTACTAATAAAAACTAAACTTGCTGTTCTTAAACGACTTCTAAAGAGCTTCTTTTATGAAAAGTAGAGAAGAAACACAAATCACAACGTTTTAAAAAGCCAAGAACATAGTGGACACGAGATCATTTTCTAGTGAGACATTCAATGATTTTCAGGTCAACTTATCTGAACTAAAATAGCTTAGCATTCATTTTGAAAGTTAGTTGCATACTGCATCTTGAATGATAAATCATTTTAACACGAAACGAAATGTTTCATCTATGTCGTTCGCATATTTAAGCCGTCGCATATCCCTGTGAATTAGGATTTTAGCCTATTTTAAGCAAAATAGAAATTATCTGTACTGAAAAAAAAAACTGATATGATTGGGAAAAATGAACTTCATTTTCAGATCCAGCGTGAAGAAATAGCCCGTAAACTGAACATTTGATTAGAAAAAAGTTCAACAGGTGTTATCGTCGAAATTTTAAAAGGTAAACTTAAACATTAATGTAATACTTAAATGCAGTGATTAATTTTGAGTTATTCTCTAATTTATTGTTGCCTATAGCATACGGCACAGTATGCGTCGAAAAAAGAAACCTTCGTCAACAGAGGACTGGATTGCAATCAAACGAGCTAAGGCTACAACGAAGAAAAAAAAACCCGTGCAAATGAAAACCCAGATCAAATGGCAGCCGAAAAACCTTCCAATGCTAAGAATATACAAAAACTTAGGGACTCTCAAACTCCTAAAAAAGCCGAAGGACAAATCAATAACCCTCCACCGGAGCTAGTGTAATTTTTAAGGTAGTTAACTATATATTTTTACTTCCATAGATTAAAAATGGTTTTGTCAAAAGAAGAAATATCTAACTTCTGTTTTCTGGAAATATGCTAATTGAACGCATAAAGAGTAAATGTGCTAAAATTAAAATGGCAATGTGGAGTGATTGCATCGAGTTCACGTGGATCTTGGAAAGCGCATGAACATTTGCATCACAAATGATAGGAATCATACTAAACATGTCATTTCTTAATATGTTAATTCAATAAAGTGTTGTTGAATATATATTAGGTTGGTGCAAAAATAATATCGTTTTCTAACGTTAAAAAATACGTCAAAAAACGATATTATTTTTGCACCAACCTAATATATACATACATACATACATACATACATACATATATACATAGATAAACGGGGTTCAAGACATCAGAAGATGGCGATTGACGTTGCATTTAAATTTTTGAAGATTTTAGTTATCAAGGAAGGAAGTAAACAGAAGTCGAGAAGTGCGAGGAAAGAAGCTGTTATAGTAGGGGTCACGGTTAAATTTACGGTAAATAGGTGGAACCTAAATGCTAGCACGTTTCAAATTTATCTAGTCGATGTATCAAGGATGAAGCTCGACAGAAGAGTAGCCATGAAAATATTTGTAGACGGAGGGAAGCCACATAACGTCTACGAGAAAATGACTGAAGTCGTGATGCCAAGTGAGGATCGATTATATTCTTTGGATTTTACCGAGAATCTTGAGATGAAGAGCTGGGGCACCAGACCAGATATAACAAAAGTACTGAATGCACGGTCGAATGTAGTTGTTGCACTTCATGTCATATGAAAGCATAAGATCAAGAAGGCACAGAATCCTTCTACTGGAATATATATATATATATATATATATATATATATATATATATATATATATATATATATATATATATATATATACTAAAAGAAAATGTTGGTGTGACCAACAGACAACTTGCCAGACAACCAAGAACTGTAGTCTGGAAAAAAATCTAGTACAAGAAAAGAAAATCGAAAAAAAAAATGGCAAACTCCATTAATTTAAAAACGAAAGACAGCCAGATTCGCTACTCAAGGTTCAATTTCTTCTGAAGACTAGAATATATATATATATATATATATATTAAATGGTCGTAAAAATGACTTATTACCGTACCCAAAAAAAGAACGTATAAGAAATTACTCAATGCAGCAGCTTTGAAAAACAGACATGCAGAGCGAGCTAATACAATAAAAAGAGGTAAAACACCATATACTACTACACACCACCCTGGTTTCGATTGCTAGGTGACATCAGGTGACTGGGTAACGGTTGTATACGCTGTTTTACCTGTTTTTTTTATGTATTTTTTAGATTTGAATTAGACCAAGAAACATTAGTATTAAAAAGTGCTCAATACCCGTAGAAATAAAATAAAATAAAAATAAAAAATTAAAATGCAGAACTTATATTTGAAAGCATTAGGAGAATCAGTCGATCGCCATAACTCAGTTACAAGGAGAAAAGCAAACGCAAGGAAATTGCAACGGTGTGATATGTTTTCATCCTGGTTCAAACGAATTCAAAAAAAAATATTCTGTTCAAGCATCGTCTCATTATTTTCTGGTCTGTCACAACGAAAGATTACTTTTGACACAATTATATGTCGTTAAGAGAATTTTGTTTTATTTTATTTATTTATTTATTTATTTATTTATTTATCCTTTTATTTATTTATTTTCTAAAGGACTGTTTCGTACTTAAACGCGTCGCACTGAAATATAATTTTTTGAATATTTCATAAAGGGTTTTTCTATCTTGTGATTGGGTTAAGCTTTTAAACCTTTTATTAAACTATGAAATTTAATTTTTTTTTTTTCATGCTAATTATTTAATATGAAAATTTGTTGATGTCGGCAGAAAACCGTTAACTCATGTCTACGGTTTAATTATTTATAAACTTAATAATGTGTAGTTTTTCATGTAGGCATAAAGGTCATGGGTCATCCCAGGTTTTACAAGTTCTTGTTCCATTTATTATTTTCCATTTTACTTTTACTGCTTTATTCATTTCTTTTAAATGCCAAAAATATTTGGATAGAGATGTCTGATTTCCATTTCTAATATTATTAAAGAAGCTTTTGTGTTGTCTCCATCTAATTTTAAATTCATTCTTCGTTGAACCAATGTATATTCTATCAGTGTTAGGACACTCAATGGATGAGATAGTGCATTGGCATACCACAGATTTTGTGCGGCATTTATTTTCCAACAGGTATTCTTCAGAGTTTCTACAATCACATAATTTTTCATTATTTTTGTCTAATTTTAATTTAGGATTTTTATTAATACTGCTTCGGCCTGCGTGTTTTTCCAGGATTTTATTATCATATTTTTTATGATTCTTTCAAGATTTTCAGTACAACAGTAACTTAATTTTAAGGTGTTTTTTTTTATTAAAGATCTTGCTAAATCTGCTATTAGTAGGAAAGTGTTCTTTCAATTAAAGATAGGAACTTATGTCCTAGCTTAATACTAACCATTTCGTTGTACTGAGGGGTATGCCAAATGATTTTCCTTTTACTATTTTTCTTCTGGTTAGTACTATTTTTTCTATAATTTATGTTAGCGTTTTTGTATCTGCTATTTTTTTAGGGCTGTTTTATAAAAATTACTGTTGTTGGAATATTTCCTTAAAGCGGAGTCATTCTTTTCCCAATTGATGTGGGTATATGCTTAATTATATATGGGGGTTGAATTAGGGTGTACATACAAGGGATTAGTGTTAGGTTTTCTGTAAGGTAGATATGTTGTTCATTGAATCTAGAGTTACGTCGAGGAAGTTTACCCTATTTAAATTAGTATTGACAGTACTTTTTATGTTTAGCTTTCTGAATTCACTATATATTATCTTTCTAATTTTATCTACTTTAAAATTTGTGGAGCTCCTCACTACCATGAGCTCGTCATCTCTGTAAAGCCCGATGTCCTCAATGTCTAATTCACAGTGCGCGGTTACTATTCAATCTAACCATGCACCGTGAATATACGCACATGAATGCCATCAATCGCTTTGAAATGGATGCCCAACCCTACCTCAGCTTGACCTCTTTCCGAAGGTGAATGACATGTGGATGAAAATGATCTCTTACACCCCTTGCCAAAATGGTCACCCCAGCTGTTTCCATAGTAATCAATTTTGCGAATGAACATGCTTATAAAGATGCGTAAATTTCAAGATTGGTTATTCCTAAATTTTCGCTTGAGGATGAAACAGGGCTTGATACTTTAACTCAATTTAATTTTAATAATTATATTGGGGTTTTCGTCTCTCGTTTTTGAAAGATGAGAACTCTTATGTAGAGAAAGAATCATATTTTTTTTAAAATAATTATAATTTAAGCTGTACTTCTGTATGGAGCACTGTTTTTAAAAAATAAAGCAAAAACACAAATACTAAAGAACTCCGGATTATTTACCTAACATATTCTTTCCTATTTTTCTACATATCTGCATATATATATATATATATATATATATATATATATATATACACACAGTTCTAACCATGTTTCAAAAATGGAAGCGTAAACCTTCAAATTTAATTTTGTAATTAAATTAAAGTCATTACTTCCATTTCATCCTCAAACGAATTTTGGAGTAACTTTTAAAATTACTGGGTTTTAAAGACACAGCAAAAATCATAATTCAGGTTTCCAAGGATACAGAAAAATCCAATTCAACCAGACAAGGGGTGTTTGCGTGTTCATTATGGCTGTATTTTGATGCATCAGTTATTAGTTACATTTTGGTAATTATTTTTCCATATCAATTATAAGTATGTATATTACGATTTCTTAAATTTTATATTTAAGTATTATTTAGGTAAAATTTATGACAATTACGGCAAAAATAGCTAATTCATTTCTCAGATTTAGTAAACTTTATTTTTTTTATAAACTTAGTAATATATAGTTTCTCATGTATGTACAAAGGACACGGGCCATTCAATGGCCTACATCTAGCTTTGCATCATAATTTCATTTTTCTGTAGGTGTTTTATTGGATTCATTTAAGTGCCGGTAGTACTGTTTGAGAGGTGTTTAGGTTAGAATACGTTTTATTTAACTACAATTTTAAATACAACTTTAAAATATTTTCACTGTTATTTTAATAGACTATTTAAAAAAAACAAGTAAATGTAATAGAATTACTTACAGTATATAGAATTATTTTTTCACGTTAAATATAAGTATGTATATTACCTGGTCACACTTTTTAAATTTATTTTCATTTTTAAATATTATTTAAGGAAAATTTTTGACAATGCTCTGTAAATTTACGTTGAGCACTATTTTTAAAAAATAAAAATATCTAGTACACCCGATTATATATCTTATGGTTCTTTCTTTCTTATATATATATATATATATATATATATATATATATATATATATATATATATATATATATATATATATAAAAGGCTCAAACACTAATATTTCATGGTTATAACTTATTACATTGGGATCGTAATCACGATCCAATTCATCAGACCTACAAATTCAAAACGAAATAGAAAAATATAACTCCGGGTATAAAAAAACAAAATTTTAGTGATAGTGTAGGTGTGGAAGTGGGAAGCAAGTGAGAGATGGAAATTTATTTTTTAATGCAGAAAGCACTGGACGGCCGTTTCGTCCTATATTTGGGACTCATCAGCAGTGCGCATCCACTACCGAGAATTAAAATCCTGACAGTTAGGTTGCCAAGCAAACATCATACCAACTGTTCCAACGGGCTTCGGTGATGAAGAGATTGCAAAACAGATTCAATGTAGCGCCGCTCGCTCCCATATTCCGTGGCGGAACTCTTACTGAGTTCTCTCTAACCATAGGACTGTGCCCGCTGGAGCCACGACTACTTTCACCAGCCGCTCACTCATATATATATATATATATATATATATATATATATACCACTAAATTTCACCAGGCATAAGGTCGAGTATTATAGTTGAAATTGTGGATGGTGAATTGAAGAAGAGAATTTAAAAACTGAAAATTATGACGATAAGATGACCAGATGACGACTAAACCTTCAATTGTATTTGTTTTTCAAGTAAGTACACATGCTTGAGTATGTCTGTATGATGTGGCAGATCTTGTGAAAAGTTGCCTGGGTGAAATTTTCTCCTTCCATTTCGACTACAGAATAAATCCATGTTATATAGAAATAAAGTATTGCTACCAACACTTGAGTTTGAACATAGATCTCCAGTAAGGAAACACAAGCGATACCATTAATGAATTAAGTAAATGATGTGACCATAGTGGAAACGCATATATATAGGACGTAGCTGACGACTAACGATCTGTATTTCTAGTCTATCAACTGTTACTATTCAGATCTGAATTTCTGTTCTATCGTCTATTACTATTCGGACTGCCATTTCTAGTTTATCCTCTATAATATACGGACTGCTATTCTCTACTCTATTCACTATACTGTTTCTCTATTCGGATCACTATATGGATTACTATTCGAGCGAGTATTATCGAGCAAGTATTATTAGTGCGAGTGATATTCAAAGGCGTCTGACACCAGTATTGTTCAAAGGTATAATATAACTGTATCTACGATTACAAAGTCTCTACTACAACGAGCATTACGAAAGAGACAACGAGTATTCGTTGACACCACAAAAATCAAGATTATTCGACTGAGTGGAAATTGCATGATTTGAAAAAGTATTAAAGCTTTGAACGGGTGGGACTAGAAAATTGAGCTCGTGTGAACACTTTTGCCAAAGAATTTGCAATAGATTACCTTGTGTGGAAAAGAATTTGCAGAGTGGAAATCGTCGTTTTTCTAATACGACCACGTAAACGAGTCTGAACTCTACCAATGCTGGGAAGTGACGATTAATTACACAGGTCAACAAAACAATTGAAATGGTGACAAGACACCAAACATCGATTTTAGCTAAATTGCGGGCGATCAATCTAAAAATGACTTTATTTTTTCTTGGTTAGCTACAGTTATGGCTATGCGGAAATGCCTCATTTTTTTTTTTAAAAAAAAAGCATTTTTTATGTTTTCTGGATATATGATGTTAACCGATGGCAATATTTCTCAAAGTAAAATCGTAAAAACCTCCCAATTCTTATATAAACGAACAAATATTGGTCTGTTTATTGACAAATACTATTTTTGCAGTAACAATCAGACGCTAAGTCTTTAAAAATAACATGATTGAATATACCCAGACCAAGAATAATTTTCATCAAATCCTTTAATAAACTAAAAGCAAAAATAAAACTTTCATAAGAACTTGGCTAAAATGGTGATCAATACTGGAAAGAACGCTAAAAAAAGTATTGGAATTTAGGAACCTTCTTCTTTCGTCCTTAAACTCGGAAGGAGTCAATAGGACGCCGACATGCAGGGCTGTCCCCCATTCACCTCCATCAGTCGCGGTCGTGTGCCAGAGCTTGAATCTCCGGGAGTGCTTTCTTGTTGTGCTCATCATGTGGCGTTTCTTGGGAGTTTTAACTTGGCGGATCCCTTCCTTCTCCCTATTAGACCACAGAGGATGTCCTCCAACTAGCTGGATCGCCTTGGTCGCGAACCTTTTGTTGTTGTAGTTCATCTGAGGAAAAATACTGTTAAGGTGTGCTACATTTATGGGATAGAGCGTGTGTGAATCTAAAAGTGAACATTGAAGTCAACACTTAGATGCGACTGGCTGTTTCAGGTCAGGCCACGATTGTGTTTGGCATGAAACATCCTGCCGCTTCTATGTGTTGATTTCAATGTTCCCTTATATATATATATATATATATATATATATATATATATATATATATATATACATACATTATAAGTAGTAGTAGTAATCTTATAATAAAAGAAAGTATACTTGTTCGGAAAAGCTTCGGCGTCTTGATTTGCAAATAATCAAACCAATACCAAAGGCAAAAAAGAATATGTACGTCATACAAGATCAAGGCCCAAAGAAAAAAAAAACCGATGCGAGTAGCCAAAAGAACTAAATAAAGTGCTCAATACAATGAGTAGAGCAGACCTAGCTAAACCTAAAGAGGCAGACAAACCTACCACGGTTTCACCTTGGCGGTCATCAGAGAGCCAGCCTTCCCTGACGATCCGCTATGGTGAAACCGTGGTAGGTTGTCTGTCTCTCTAGGTTTAACTGTATATATATATATATATATATATATATATATATATATATATATATATATATACATATATATATATATATATATATATATATATATATAGAGAGAGAGAGAGAGAGAGAGAGAGAGAGAACGTATAAACATAAAAAATGTCTTAAAATATTAGGTTGGTTCAAAAATAATGTCGTTTTCTCACATATGTTACTATGTGAGAAAACGGCATTATTTTTGCACCAACCTAATAATTGTCGGAGTTTGTCCATTTCATAATATATATATATATATATATATATATATATATATATATATATATATATATGTATGTATGTATGTATATGTACCCCTTTAAGAAATAATAGATATTTTTTAAATGCTAACAATAGAAATCAATAAATGACTAAGGACAGAATAAAAGTATGAAATTATCATCAAATATATTAGAACATATGTTTTTTTTTTACTTTTTATTGGTTATTCTGAAGTAATAACAAATAACATTATGATACGAAATGCCTTTCCGACAAATTTGCAAATACGTCTCCTTCCAAACAAAAATGTCAGTAAACAAGAAAAGGATAAAAGAATAAAACTATAGACAAATTATTTTGTTTAAAAAAATGTTTTAATAAAAAAAATCATAGGTAAGGAAGATAAACAAAACAAACATTACGACTCGTAATTCCTTTTCTACAATTTCAACAGTTATGTCCCCATACATAACAATAGAAAATTTACACTTAACTATAAAATTGAGTAGAATTATTGATACTAATATATAAGCAATTAAACAAATATAGTTGAATGTTCTTAATAAATCAATTCAAAATGAAATATTCTTATAAAATTAAACTTTCAAAAATAATAAAACAATCAATTCATCTTATCTTAAAAATAAACACATTTGTATTTTATTAATTAAACAACGAAAGATCTAAGAATAATTGCGTTGCACGGATGAAGACTTTCCTTTTAAAACAGCATCATTTTCTTTGGGCAAACACCCGTTCACTCCGACATTAGCTCATCATTATTCGAGAAAACTTTTCCTACAAAAATTGTTTTAAGAGAAAGATTTTAAAAATTTCAACCGAAAACCGTAATGACTGCTCGGTCAATGTACGCCAAATGTGTTCTTGTAGGGGAAAAGCTAATATCACCATTGACATTAACATACATTTTCATGATAACTTTATGACAAAACAAAGATAGTGCGCTGAGGTTGTCAAGATCTACGGTAAGGATACATCATCTAGTCATCACGTACATTTTTGCATACACATATTATTATTGTTATTTTTTATTTTCTTTGATTTCTGGCGTTTACACATATCTTTCCGGGTCCCGCCTAGGGACTTAAGGTTAGAAATGGCTTCATGACACTTTCCACTGACAAAAAAAAAAAAAAAAAATTACATAGATAAAGCCGTTCGTAAAGTGTGGGCTGTACTTGTCAGAACAATTTTTTGTATCTCCTTGAGGCATGGACTTCCAGGAATCCCTTCAATTAGTCTACTGCAATCTTTTCCAACCAGTCCTAGGGCTCCAACTACAACAGGGATTGTTGATGTTCCCATATGCCACATTTTCGAGATTTCTATTTCAAGGTCCTTTTGACAGCTTTTTGAATATCTTCAAAGATACATTGCAGTGAGCAGGGACTGCCATATCAATGAGGCACCGTTTTTATTATTATTATTATTATTATTATTATTATTATTATTATTATTATTATTATTATTAGATGCCAACAAAGCTACGCTAAGCCACAAATATACAATTGCCCAATGGATCTTTCATAATAACCTCAGTGTGATAAGAGTATGCCAGTTAGAAAGGTTGTGAAATGGTTGATTTGTTTATATGGCTTATCAGGCCTTTGCAGGATATTTAAAGCCAGGGAATATATTTAAATTGTAAAAATATCTTTTTGAGATAATTATTAACTAGTTAAACCTGATCAGGGGGTGGGAAGAGGTGCAGTCATACTTTTCAGAAGGGTATTTTTATTAATATAAAGAACCCAAGAGGAATTCAGTGAGAGAAATAATTTCAACTTGGAATTAATTTCAACTAGGAATTAATTTCAACTCGATTTTAAAACGAATTACCAATCGTAAGTCATTATCCATTACACTCCCTCGAACATCCAAGCATACAGTCTCGACGTTTCTTAACCTAGATGATCGTAGAGAAACCGTTGTTTCAACGTGATATGAACAGAACTCCAGGCACATGCACCACAGAGATATATGCTCGATATGGAGAGAGATTTGATAAAAAAACAAAGTATAGATTTCTAGTTGGAGTCTGGTTACATATACATTTAGGTTGGAAAAACCACGTTCGTTGTATGGTCAATGGTTGAGGTTCTTCTCAATGATCAATGTGTGAGTCACATATCCCCCTTAGCTGCCGGATTCTTTAAACTTAAAACAACAGGCAACCTTCTCAAGACTCAGCCATAGTGATCCACATTACTCCTGCTTATGAACAGAGATGCACAGTACATATTAGATCCAGGGGAGGGCCACGTCCAAACTGTTTACGTTCAAGCAATGGGGTTAATTTCTATTTCATATCTTTCATAAGAATAGAAATATTAATCTACAACTCACATCATAGAATGAAGATATAAATATATTAATGTTAACAAGATTGAATGTTTAATGACAATTTGTTCTTATATTTCAAGAAATAATAAATCTGGCCTATTAATGTATGTATATATATATATATATATATATATATATATATATATATATATATATATATATATATATATATATATATATATATAGTTTTAATATATTTATGGGATAAAGTGCTCAATATCAGAGATAGATCGTATTGAAAAATAAATATAAAAGTGAAAATTGAAGTCAACAATCAGAGGCGACAGGCTTTTTCATGCTAGACGCAATCGTCAGGCTGACGATTGCGTCTAGTATGAAATAGCCAGCCACTTCAATTTACACTTATATATATATATATATATATATATATATATATATATATATATATATATATATATATATATATATAACGAAAACTTGATAAAATAAAATAAATAAACAAAATCAAGAAAAATTAATTCAAACAAATAAATAAGTAAATAAACTAAATAAATTATAAACAAATTAACAGACATCTCTACGTAAAGATAAAGAAAATAACAGCTAACAGTAAAATAGTCAATAACAATTAAATATATATATATAGTCATCCAAAGACTGCTTCGCTGTATCACAACTCATCAGTGTGGCTAGACGTCCGGTTGCCTCTAGCTAGGATCGAAACCTACCACTAAGCCTTTCGTGTATATATATATATATATATATATATATATATATATATATATATATATATATATATATATATATATATATATATATATATATATATATATATATATATATATATATATATATATATATATATATAGAGAGAGAGAGAGAGAGAGAGAGAGAGAGAGAGAGAGAGAGAAGAGAGTTAAATATAACAGACAATCAATGCCTATTATTTTGATCCTGAACGATTCTTAACTTCAGATGGAGGTTTTAATTTCGCCCGAACATTTGTATATTTTTTATTAAACTGTAATTTGATCTCACCTTTCAGCCATCTTCAGACTGGTTATGCGGACATTTTGATCAATGAGCAGCTTAATAAAAACATCCAAATGCTGGACAATGTTTTTCTTTATTTTCACCCGAAATTAAAGCAACCATACGAATTCTAGAAGGGACATGATCAAACATTCATCGTCTGCTATATTTAACAATATATATTTTAATAATGATCTGCTGCCCTAAACTATATATATATATATATATATATATATATATATATATATATATATATATATACTATTGAGCGAGTTGCACATAACGACTCTTCCGGTATACCCATACCCGACTTCCCTCTTAGAACTGAGGCTCTGTTCAGTGGGCTACATATAACCCCGTCATTGGTATTGGGCATTATCTCTAATTTAGACCCCCAAAAGTCTAGTGGTTGAGATGGGATACCATCCATTGTCTTGAAGAAATGTGCGCCTGAACTGACGCCTGCCCTCTCCAAATTATGCAAACACTGCCTCAGGGAATCTTATTTTCCAGACTGCTGGAAATCCTCTTCGATTGTTTCTGCTATTAAGAACTCCGGCAACCCCTCTAACCTTTCTAATTACCGTCCTATCAGTCTCCTTCCCCTCTTCGGCAAAGTCTTTGAAGCTTTAATCAACGCCGAAGTGGTGAACCAACTTACATCCCATAATCTGCTCACAGACAAGCAATATGGCTTTCGCTTTGCCCGATCTACGGCCATCACTGAAATGGTCTACCAATCTCTTCAGAATAACGGAGAAGATCGTGCCATGGCCCTTGACATCTCCAAGGTGTTTGATAGGGGGTCTGGCATGCTGGTCTTCTTCGCAATCTCGATGGTTATGGTATTACAGGTCGCTTGTTTGACTTAATACAATCATTCCTGTCTAACCGTGAATTGAAGACGTTCTCAACGGCTTCTTCTCCAGCTCCTATCCCACGAACGCAGGTGTTCCCCAAGGCTCCATCCTAGACCCTACTCTGTTCCTTATCTTCATCAACGATCTTCCGGTCGCCATTGATTCCCAAGCAGGCATCTATGCCGACGACACTACAATTTACTCCTGCCTCAAAAACAAATCTAATGTCGCTGACAAAACTAATCTGCCCATTCGTCTCGAAAAAGACCTCCAATTGGTTGTGAACCGGGGCAGTAATTGGCTGGTTAAATTTAAAGCCTCCAAAACAAAACTGCTCTCTATTAATCACCACAGAGAACCTTCCCTTTTCCCCATTAGAATGTCTGACGCTCAACTTCCCGAGAGCACCTCTCTGCGGCTGTTCGGTCACACGCTGTCTACTGACCTGAGATGGAACAAATATATTGAGTCAATTGCTTCGTCCACCGCAAGGAAAGTTGGCTCCCTGTGCCGCGCCAGGAAATTTTTCTCTTATGAATCGATCCTTTACAAATCAACCATTCGCTCTTCCATGGAGTATTGCTTCCATATATGGTATGGAGCTCATTCTGTTTGCCTCGGGGTTCTTGATAATATCTAGTGACGGATATGCAATATAATTGACCCTGATCTGACATCTCGTCTGCAGTCGCACTCTCACAGACGTGCCATCGCCTCTCTCTGTCTTTTTTTTACAAATACTTTCATGGTAATTGCTCCGATGAGCTGCTTTCACTGGTTCCCAGACATTGCGAATTCAAACGTCCTACACGTCTGGCATCCCGCTATCACCCTTTCACTGTAGAAACTTTTACATGTAGCCGCCTCTTCTACGCCAATAGCTTCATATCTCGCAACTCTTACCTGTGGAACTCCCTTCTGTATTCCAGTTCCCCTGACAGCTATAATCTGCAACTATTCAAATGTAATGAAAATCGACATCTCCAGTTGCCTTGATATATCCACTATCTTTCTCCTCATCTTTTCCTCTATCATTCCTAGCTGCTCTCGCCCCAAATCCTCAATAATCTCTTGCTAGGGGTGAAATGCTTAATATATATATATATATATATATATATATATATATATATATATATATAATGGATGTATATAAGATTAAAAGTTATACTTGGTGGATGCACGTATTTGTGAAGACATCACTTTTTTTGTTATCTTTTAAAAATTTAAGCACTATCCAACTTTATCTACCGGTCTGTGCATTTGAAAGCTTAATAATGGATATGTGCCTCCCGGCAGGTTGCGAAACTGCGATCCCTTTGTAAGGGGTGATGACGTAAATCCCGGGGTGTTTTCAGACTGTTCAGCCAGAGAGTCTAAAAGTACTTTACTAAGTTTTACAATACAAAGGAGACGTAGATCCTAAGCCTGACAGGAGGCAAATTGTCTTTATTAAAACTCTTGGTAGAAATATTCAGCCTGATATAATATATAAATCAAAAAAGAGAAATAAAAAAATATTTTAATCTCTGACATATATATATATATATATATATATATATATATATATATATATATATATATATATATATATATATATGTATATATAAGTATATATATATATATATGTATATATAAGTATATATATATATATATATATATATAATCTGAATATTGATACGAAAAATTAAATTGCATATTAACGTTTTCAGTGATATCATTTACAGCGCCATGTTTGTCGAATGGGTTGCAATGCATTACCTCCTTCAGTGTCTTCACGAAGTCCCGGTAGGTGGTGCTATAAATAGGGTAACAACGCCCAACTGTGACTTCATGAAACTCTGCAGAGAATCATCATCATCATCATCATCATCATCATCATCATCATCATCATCATCATCATCATCATCATCATCGTCTTCTTCTGAGAAACAAAAAACACAATGGCGATTGCACTTTCTCACATTTACTTGATACCACATTACGGATTTTACAGCTTAAACAATGCCAGTAGATAAACGCCATTTAACTTTAACCTGTGAAACTAATCAACAACTTTCCTAATTGGCTTACTAAAACACCACTTTTTCACTGTGGGCAGAAAAATATTAGTGAGAGGAGAATATATATATATATATATATATATATATATATATATATATATATATATCACAGCAAAAATTGCAATTTGTTTCAACACTTTTGGTGTCTTATCAAGTAATGGTTTTGAAGTGTTGAAAGAAAATTGCAAATTTTGTAGTGATGATATAAAATGCATATTTTATAATTTTGAAAAAAAATATTATTTGCTCTACTCCGTATTGAGCACTCTTTTAAGAACCTTAAATAATTCACTGAAAAAGAAACATACCATCATGAAAAAGCCCTCATCTTTGATAAAAATAAAATTTTATCGTTAAAAAATTTATTCTATTATTAAGAAGAAAGAACAAAATTTGTTTTCATTATTTTATTAAATGGTTTTATTCCTTTCTTAGACATTCGAAATTTTGTTTAAGAATCTTGTTTTTCTTGCATCATCGGGTGGGCCAAAGTTTAGTTTAAGATATTTTAGCGTCTTTTTCGCGGTAAAAACACACTGATTTGGAAAATCTTGCAAAAAATAAAAAAATGTCGGATTTTAATGAAGCTTTCGGATGTTATCTTTTAGAAAATCTTGGTAGAAATAATATATATATATATATGAAGCTATGACATTATTTAATAAGGAAAGATTTTAATTGCTTTAATAAATACGATATATTAAGGAGGCTATTGTCTTGAGAAAAAAGATTTTCGATGAAGAATGAATTTTAAAAGATTTGTTTTCTTTTAACATTTTAGTTAGAACAATGTATCAATTTTGAAATATTTTTCATCTTTTGAAATTTTGTGTTTATTTCCACACTCCACATGATATTATAATTAACTGAAAACTATATTTACTCATCTTAAATTGAAAAGCTCAGTGTAAATCCTCAAACGTTGATATTTTTTAAAAAATTTAATTTTTTTTATGGGTATAAACGTGTCGACTTTTTATATACGGTCAGCTATACACGACATTATTGGTAAATAAAATTTACAGACAAAAATATTTAAAATTCAATAAAACATTAGATTACGAAGAATTTTTTCTTAAATTTTTCAGATTACTGATTACTTAAAAATTATGTATAAAAGGCACCCACATCAATTTTTAACGCTTAAGCCACCATAGAACCACGTTAGATAAATATCAATCTGTCATCAAGCTATGAAACCCGTGAACACCTTAAATAAACAGTTATTATCTGGCTAAAATAAACTTCTGCAGCATTTTAAATTAAAGTTCATATATATATATATATATATATATATATATATATATATATATATATATAAAGTGAAAAATGAAGTCAACACTCAGAGGCGACAGGCTGTTTCATGTGGTGCATGTGAGTAATCTATTCTGGCGGTAATTTTTGCGGGAGTGGGTTGTTTGTTTATATATTTATTTATTTGTTTGGCTTAATTTATTTTAACTTGTTTTTCATTTTCATTTTGTACTATTTATTCTTTTCAGTTTTAGATGTTTTATTAACGTAGTAAAAAAATTTGGATGGAGATTTGCTTAGGTCGCTTGTTTAATAGTTTGTTTTGTTCTGGGAAGATAATTAAAGCTATTTATTCGTCTAATGTTTGTCTTCATATATATATATATATATATATATATATATGAACTGATTAATGGAGAATTATTACGTAACATTTACAAGCATATATTACTAGTCGACCCAGAAATCACGCATGGCTTGAAGATTGATTTTAAGCATGAAACAGCGTGTCCCCACTGGGTTTTGACCAAAATATGTACTTTTGTATTTTCTCTTTACATAGGCTCTTTCACTGAACATTGAGCACATTTAGGCAACCCTACCAAATGTTGACCCAAGCCTTATGAGTGAAATTCGATGGACGGAACAATTGGGAGCCGTTGTTATTTGTGCTAGCACGAAGTGACAAGTCAACGTGTCAGAGGTTTTTAGTGTGCTCGCATTGTTAAGATTTTTGATCGTTCTTTCTCTCCCTGAAACTGTAACTAAGATCTGTTCAGCATAATTGCAATATAAACAACAGGTTGTCTCTGTGCGGGTTAAACAAACACAAATCTACCTGATCGAGTATCTGCAATGCTGAGTGGCTATCCATGGGGATCCTCAAATACGAGTGTCCACATATATATACATATATATATAAATGTATGTATACGTACATACATACACACACATACATACATACACACACATATATATATATATATATATATATATATATATATATATATATATATATATATATATATATATGTGGCCTGACGATTGCGGCTAGCATGAAACAGGCTGTAAGTTTTGCATGTAAATAATGTTCACTTTTATATTTACACACTCTCCATCTCTTATATTGAGCACATTATCCCATAAATATAGCACACATTAAGAGTATATATATATATATATATATATAAAGAAAACTCATAATAAAATAATAACTGTTAATATATTATCTCAGAAAATCTTAGACTATTATCACTAATACTAATATTATAATAAAAAGAAAATAAAACAAGATAGAAGAAAATGTCAACTCAAGCCGATAAGACTTGACTAACAAGAATTATCCTTAGTAACACAAAAACTAGTATATCTAATACTATTATTGTTACACTCGAGTAATGGATAGCGCCCCGGATTGAGTAATCGGAGAGCCGAGTTAAATTTGCTATTGAATCAATTACATTCAATTACGTACTTATACACTTGGGAAAGGTATGAATCCTCTTACCCTCCAGGCTATGGTTAAATAGCAGGACAGACCGGGTTCTATAACCTTGGATGGCAACCGGCCTACCACAGTAAGAAACGGTAACGTACTGTGGGGAAAATAACTACCTAGCCAGTCATGTGTCGAAGATATATGATCGCCTAAGCGTTTATCACGCATGCCACATAACTGACAACTGAATCTAGAGAAATAAGAAAAAAAGGCATAAAGTTAAAAAAGGAAGAATATACATAAATTAAAAAATTTCTATGAAAGCCTGGCTAGAGATTTAACAACCATTGCACAGAACCAAAAATTCAAAAAAAAAAAAGAAAAAAGTTAAATCTTATTCTATTAGGTTGGTGCAAAAATAATGACGTTTTTGACGTATTTTTAACGTCAAAAAAACTCATTATTTTTGCACCAACCTAATACTTATGTTAAATTGAACGCCCACGATGTTGTTAATGGGACAAAAAGTCTTCTCTGACGAAACACTCACGTCTTTACGTAATTGGAAATTGACTATACAATCATAAAAGATTTTAGCAAATTTTGCCAATATGTAAAATCGGAAGAGCCACATTAACTTCTCCCTCACCACACACGCCTTAACTCTCGAAATTATCTATTCTATAATGTTGTCATCTTTTTTAATTAATTTACCAAACAATTTGTTTTATTGTAAAGTATTTGCTTGTCAGTAGAAATAACACAGAAAAATAAAATAAAAATATCTCTCGTTTCAATGTTTTGTTCTTGTCTGCATTTATTTGAGACCTTCAAGCGTTTTATTATACAACTTTTGTTCCAGAGAATTTGCATCTTGAGGGAAATATATTATATGCTTCCCTAAAAAAAAAGAATATTTGGAACATTTTAGCATCTTGCACTCATTGCAGGATAATGCAAATACATTCATGTTTCGAAAGACACCTTGAGGCATGCTCATTCGGAATTCTAAACACACGCAGCAACAAAAAACTACGAATGGAAAGATGATTTATTTACTTTAATGGAATTGAGAAAAAACTTACTTTGCTTCAGGTGTCTATTGTTTGATCAAAAAGATTTCTGTCCTCCTGGAAGAGAAAAACAGAGTCACCGAACTAAGAATTAAAAAGCATCAAGAAAGGCAAATAGCAAAAATAAATTAATCATTGTCGACCTCAACAAAGACAAGTAAAAAATCGATACAAGACGATTTGGTGCATATGGCAAAAAACAATAATATTTTTATTAGGCTGTGATTTTTATTAGAGGAGTAATATCAATAAAGATCATCTGTTGGATTAAATCTAAAGACTGTGATCTACTGAAACGCTAATAAGTATAAAATATGGCAAATGCCTTCCCTTAATCGGAAGGACATACATTTTTTTTCTCAAGAATGTTGATAATGCTGGCAACTAAAAGCAGTTTTTCTTAGAGATTTTAACAATTGGTAAAAAATAAGCCCAGTCAAAATTATTATATAGAGAAATAAAACTGTACAAAAGAATATATATATAAAGTTACATTTTTCGAATTGTTTTTGACAGGTTCTTATACAGACCCATTTCTCAAAATCAGTATTTCAGTGACGAAACATGTGAAATTCTTAGATTCCAAGCTAACAATGTCGACTTCTGAGTGTCCAGAGCTCATACCAAGTTTAATCTAAACTTTGTAAATAGCAATATTACTATTCTCTTTGTTAAAGAGTTCAAACTCCATTCGATCCATGGCAAACTATGAAAGATAGGATTCATCCACGAAACTAATTGACTTTCTTTTTTCCATGTTTTAAGATAAGACGTTTAGCCATCTTGAGGCAATTGTTATAAGAATCACTGAAGAATTATTTTCAGTTATTCAGCTAGAAAAAGAACTGGTTAAAATTGTTTTGCATCAGATTCAATGCCTTCTCAACTCTTGGAAATTTACCTGAAATGAAAACTTATTAAAACCTGACAATAAAGGAGCGAATTTCCTAGAAAGTACTTGTCATCTAATCCATCTCATAATTTTGAACATAAGGATCCCGTCATTCAGAGATTAGTTAGTAAGTTAATATATATGCAAATAATATATTTATGTTAAAGTTAAACATACAATGTGTTTCGATATAGTGCAAAAGTAGGTATACGTTAAGTATTATATTGATGTATAATATGTATGCATAATCAATACAATATATTTTGTGCACACGTTTTGTTTTATATTACTGCATATCTATTTTAGCATCTTCCTGTATAAGTGATAATTACCAGGTAAAATAATTATCTGCCAGGATACAATTCAAAATAGAATATAAATAAAAGTAAAATTATTCAAGCACACTGATTTCATAGTTTATTGTTTCGTTACCCAAGCGAGTAGTTCGTAACCCTTCACAAGCGGTCGACAACATTCTTTTGAAAACTCTGACCCACTCGTGGGAACTAACTTTAGATCATTTTACATTTCTGAGGTCCCACTGATGAATTCGATCTGTCAATGCTTGTCATGAATTTCACAAGTCTCTTCAGTTCCATACTCCAAATAATTATCTAAGTGAAAGATTCAAGCTTTTTCAAGCTACCACACGGAAGATAAATTAGTTTCCAAAGTATTCTGATGCTTCAGGAAATGCATGATTTTTTTTCAATAACTTAATTCTTATCTCGTAACATTGAAAAAAAAAACAGTTCTCATACGATCACCGAAGTTAAGCAACGTCAGGAACTAGATGGTTGATTGCTTGGGAAGATCAGATGCTTGGATGTGCAGTTGGTGTAAAGGAAAAGAGCTCAGAATTGGATATCGGAGTTCTAATTCTAGTCGAAATTCTTTTTATTCCTTTACTCTCAAATATGCTTGGGATAGGTATGAATTTACCTTTTCTGCCGTAGCTATTAAGACATGTATCAATAAATCATTATTATTAAAAAAGAGTCTGTCTTTAAATAACGTGAAAAGTTTATCAAGGCGTAAAAAAATGAATCAATCAATCGAAGAGAGACAAAAAAACTACATTTTAAAGATGAAAATTTTGGACATTTCCCTCTTTAAATTGAGTTTTAGATCATAGGAACATATAATACGTTTACAGATGTGGAAAACTGCGTTGTAAGAAAAAGTCACATATTATTAGGTTGGTGCAAAAATAATTTCGTTTTTTCACATAGTAACATATGTTAGAAAACGAAATTATTTTTGCACTAACCTAATACTTTGACCACTCAAAGAGCATTCTTTGAAAAAATATTAGGCTTCACTAAATTCTCACGACGGAACCTTATTCGAGAATCTCGGCGACTTAATTTTTTTTCAAAAGAGTTTTCAATAGCATGAAATTTTAAGGCATTTCCGTAGAATTTATAACTCATCATTTAGTAATCGATCTCCCAGCTACTCCTCATTCGGTTGAGAACTCCTTAAATACTTTTGTATTAACTTTCGATTTGCTTTTATTTTTATTGGCCTTGTGTCAGTTGCTCGTAAATAAACTTTCCGAGGAGTGCTAGTTTACGGACGATTTTTGGTGGTGCTATACTTCTTTTCCGATGAATTGAATGTTGAATACTGACAAATTTTTAATTGCATTATAATATTGTAAACTGCTACTTTTGAAAATACTTTATTTGGTAATTGTTCTTCAATTTCCTGTCCTTTATGGCTTTTAATAAATGCATTTTTGTTATTTATCTTAACTTATACAAATATATTAAATCAAAGGGGAAGGAAAATAAGAATGAGAAAAAATATTTTTTCTGTCTGCTGTGTCCCTTCAGGCGATCACGTCTCTCTAAAATTTCCTGTCGTTTGTGGTTCTTCATAAAGTTTGTCCCTTTGTTAACTCTCCTGAACCTTGTTCTGCCCTCCAGTTATTTAACCTCGTTTGGTAGCTTGGTTTTCTTTTGTCTTTCTTGCCTTCAATCTGCCCTCTGAGTATCCAAATATTCCATGACCTCTTTCTTCATTATGGCCTCTAAAAATCTGAAACCTCTCTTTCTGATGCCAATTAAAATTTTGCTTTTTGTTCCTATTTTCTCGAAAACTTTGTTGTTGCTGACATTATCGGACCATGGTATCTTCCGTATCTTTCTCTTGAACCACACCGGTTATCTCTTCATCATCTTTGGGAAGATTTTCCAGCATTCATTATCATATAGGATGGCTGATATTATGTAACAGTCCAATATTATTACCTTTTTATTTTAAGTGAAATTTTCCTATTTCTTTATACTTTACTTAAATTTTGAAAGGCATCTTTGGCTATCCCAATGTACCTTTGGATTTCAGTGTTGCACATTCCATCGTGTGTTAAAGTACTTCCTAGATATTTAAATTGTTTTACTTGTTTGATTTTCGAATCTCCAGTTTGTAATTTGCATGCTAGTCTGTTTCTTTTGTTAAGATCTATGCATTCTGTCTTCTTGCAATTCAGGTTTATTCCTTTCTTCTAGTATTCATTCAATACCTTCTGTAGGAATGCTTAAAGTTTCCTTTCTGTGTCTGCTATCAACACTGTTATCTGCATATCTTATGCTATTAAGGTTGTGGACCAATATTGTATCCTGGTAGTAATTATAATTTCCTCTAAACTAGCTTCGCTTTAAAGGTTGAATAGTTCATGTAATGCTCATCACAGCGAATCAAGTGATAAGAAACTTAAATTCCGTTTTCTGTTTTTCCTTAGTATTGTATAAAAGTGCCGTTGGCGACACTATGGTTTGAAACTAGGTCGCCAGTAAGTAACACAGGCGATTCCATTATTAAGTCGATCACGTAATCATAAAGGGAATTAATAGATAGGAAGTAGAGTGATGGCTATACAATTACTCATCTTATCTATCCACTATTGTTCGACGTTAACGCTCTCTACTAATATACGGATTACGATTCTCTTCTGACTATTATATTATTTGGAGATTACTACTTGATCGTGTATTGATAGTACGGATATTATTGGAAGGCGTTACTGCTAATACCGGCGTCTACGATATCTCGTATATGACTCGCATTTTTGAAGAGATAACGAGATTTCGCTTGACATAGCAAAAGTGAGAAGCGAAGCCGTCCAACATTGTAAAATTTTGCATTCTCAGATTAGTCTGAACTCAGTGAATACTTCGTTAGATCTTAGATGTTTAACTTTCATTGCAGAGACATCCATGATTGCTTCTTATTCTCTTCGGATTAGTGGCATGACAATCAAATTCAATTTACATAATTTCCAGAGTTTACGCTATCTGTCCATCATATTTCTTAAGTCTAGTTAAAAACAGCGTAATGTAAAATATCTAAAAAACAAGAGTAGCAAGAACGTATTCCAAAAATTTAACAAGATCTTGACGGATCTGCTTAAAAGTCAGTTTTTGAAAATTTTCCTTTATCTCGAACAACACAGAATATAAGGGAATATAGCTATCATTCAATATTCCTATCAACTATCAAGCAACTCCAAATTAATACAGCACAAAGCTGCATGCCGTGAGGACCGAATGTGCAGCATTGGTGAGATTGGTTTGCAAGATTAGTTTTATTAATTATATCTCTGTGTGAAGGTGTCCTTATTCAGAAGTTCGTATCAATTTGGTTCATTTTCACAAGAGAGTGGCACACAGTAAGGATATAATTCTCGCCAGTAGGAAGGGTATGTGACACTAGCTTGCGAACTCCCCTGCCACAGAGTACCATTTTTTCTTCTTTCCATTACACAATTTGATTTGCCATAATAAAGACGTCAAAGTATTTACAAGAGTTGTTCAATTTTCCAGATTGGATTTCCTCGCCTTAAGAGTCGGCATGGACTTAAAATGTGGGAAAGCATTTCAATTTGTTTTCTTGAAAAAAAAAAAAAAAAAAAACACACACACACGCGCGCGCGCTTTTATGAGTGAGTTTTTACGTTTTGTTTGTCGATTATTTTTATGTTGGTTGGCATCGTGTGTTGCTGAGAGACGTGGTATTTATTATCATTCATGTAAGATGCTAATAGCCGCTTGGTCTTAAAATTTCTTTAATTTTACGGATCAATTCATTGGCCGAGGGAACAACCATTTTTTTCTGTAATATATCCTAAATAGACTTGTCTTGTGCGAAAAGAAATAACCATTTAAGTTATTTATCTGGACATAGATAGATTAATGAGTAAAATGAGATAGATAATGACAAGAATGAGATTGACTTATAGTAACTGATAGATAAATTGTGCAGGTGTAGAAATAATACCGTGAAACTGTATATATATATATATATATATATATATATATATATATATATATATATATATATATATATATATATATATGTTCGACTCTCCCGTCGCCCGACACCGGCACATGAGATTTGATTATAATGGTGAAGGCCTCGTGCAGGACCATCCACACTTTTTGTGTATATATATATATATATATATATATATATATATATATATATATATATATATAGATAGATAGATAGATAGATATAGATATAGATATAGAGAGAGAACAAGATTTGGAAAAAGACTTAATATTTATATTTATTTATATGTAATATTTTTAAAACATGTACTTTTAGAGAGAAATTAAAATTAAAATTGTTTTACTTCAAACACTTCCGCTTGTAGCTTTTCAAAATGTTTGTAGTAGTTCATATACCCACGTGTTGACACTAGTGCATTGAACAAATAAAAAATCCAAGGGGCATAACCGGTTTGATATGTTGCTTATGGTAATGAAAATATGATAGAATCTATTTTTGGGGACGTCTCTCTGATTTATGCAATGAATTGAATGTGTGCAATTCTGAGGATACACTATGTTGCTGTCTGTGCTAATTCCTTTCCTGTACATGTTACGTTAGACAAACGGCCGTTACTACTATTCTAGGCCTTTCTTTTACCAATATAACACGATATGACTGTAAACAACTACAGATATAAACTAAACCAGTTCAGCAAAAACAGCTAAAGCCTTCAACTTTTTTCCAAAATTCGCACCAAAGTTGCAGTCTTGAATTGTTCCTCTATGGAAAGTCTCCGGACATGTTAGCTATGCGAAACTAATCTTAAAACTTTAGTCCCCTCGATTCTCGATTCCTGACTACCTTCCATTCCATAGAAAAGAACTTTAAAATCCACATGCTTGGACTGAACACCTCCCTCTGGCTAGGGAACTCTCTCTTGAATCTCCAGGTCATTACACATGTCCTCGTCTCTACTTAACTCAGCTATCTCTTCTTTTTCTATCGTTCCCCTTCTTCACAAGAATGTTCCATGCCGATAATATTTTCAATGACATCTTCGTACACCTACTGGCAAACCTATTCGTGTTCGATGACTTTAATGCCCAAGATCCAGGTGGCATAAACACTCTGTCATTGATCTGGCTGGCATGCAAACCATTAACGTTTCAATCACTCAATCTCTTACGCAAGTGATTGATTTCCGCAAGCGTGTCCCCAATAAATTTATCGAACATGCTTCTCTTCTCGATCTCTTTTTTTTTTACCTCTATCCCTGACTCTTTTTTAGTGTCTATAAAGATCGCCTTCCACTCCTATTAAGTGAATATCCTTCTGTTACCAACGAGCAGATTGAGACTCGTTCAGTGATTTCCTTTTTGATGTCCCATAGAAAGAAGTTTTTAACCACCCAGTTTAAAAATGTGCGTCTAAGGTCTCCTCATGGGTGGAAGCCATCATCGATGCTTTCATTCTAGCAAGGAAATACCAAGTTAAACCGCGTTCTTTATCTTGGTTCTCACCTGCATATTCAGCCGCTATAACCCACAGGAATCACTTATTCTGTCTGTACCAGAACGACACGTCTAATTGCAACAGTTGTTTCTTCTCGCGACGAGTGCAAGGGTGTCCTCAATGAAGCGAAGTTACTGTTTGTTGGTGGAAAGAAACAAAGTATAGCATATCGCAAGTTCGGTTCTAGAGATTATTGTCGATTCTTCAAGAGTGTGCTGAACAACAGGAAATCCTCAATCTTTCTTCTATTCAATCAATTCGAAGTCCTGAAATCTACAGCAGATAAGATGGAATGATATGCTTGACTATACCCACACGTGATTCCCCGCTTAGAACTGAGGCTATACTGAGTGATACGCGCATAATTCCCTCTCTTGTCTCGGACATCGTTTCTAAAGTTGACTCCCATAGAGTTGACGGGATACCAGCCGTCTTTCTTAATAAATGTTCTTCTGAACTAGCTGCAGTTCTCTCCAAACTCTACAACTATTGCCTCCCTGCTTCCCGATTTCCTGCTGATTGCAAGTCCCCCACTGTGATCCCTGTTTTTAATAACTGCGTAGAACCTTCTGACCACACTATCTATCGCCTTACTAGGCTTCAACAATTTTTGGCAATGTATCTGTGGCTTTAATCAATGCTGAAGTGGTTAAGCATCTTACCTCTCATCACCTACTCTGTGACAAACAATATGGATCCCTTTTACCCGGTCAACCGCTGATGTTTTACGGCCATCATGGAATAATTATGTCAAATAATAATCAATGTATTGATCACAAGGCCGAAGCTCATGATTCAGCTCTAAATATCTCAACGATATTTGACAGCGTTAAGCACGCTGGTATTCTACGTAAGCTTCAGGGCTTCGGTATTACAGGACGATTGTTTGATTTAATTCAAACATTCCTATCAAATCAGGAAATGAAGGTCTTCCTGAATGGGCTCGCTTACAAATTCTTTCATACGAACGCGGGTGCCATCCGAGCCACTATACTGGGTACTAGACTGTTTTTGATCTTCATCAATGATATTCCTTAGGTCATCAGGTTCCTCTTAGACATCTATGCAGATGACATTTCCATTTACTCCAGTCTCAATAGCAAATTCTTCAGAGCTGACAAAGTTAACCTGCACGCTACACTTAAAAAGGAACTCAAACCCCGGGGCTAACTGGGACAGGAAATTGCTTGCAAATATTAATGCCTCAAAAAGTAAACTTATTTAACGACCACAGAGAACCCTCTTTTACCGCCATCAGCTTGGCTGATGTTCGAGTCCAGGAGAGTATTTCACTGCGCTTTTCAGGTCTCACGTTTTCAACTGACCTGTAATGAAACAACTACATTGAATCGATAACTGAATTTACTACAAGGAAAGTTGGATCATTGTGTTGTGCCAGATTTTTTGTCAGAGTCCATCTTGCATATTTAAAAATTTACCATTCGTCTGTGCATTGAATACTGTTGCCATATTTTGTCTGGTGCTCCTGCTACTCATCTCGAGGTTCTTGAAAAAAAAATCCATAGAAGAATCTGCAATGTAATCGATCCTGACCTGGCATCTCGACTTCAGCTACTTTCTCGCAGAGATTATGCGGCTGACGTCTGTATTTTCTACAAATAATTACATGGTAACAGCACAGATGTGCTTTTTTCCCTGGTACCTCGGCTACTTGAATTTAAACATGTTTCTAGGTTGGCATCTAGATCCCACCGTTTTACTTCAGCAGTTTCTTTTCTCGCACTTCCCAACAGTAGAACTGCCTTCCGCTTACTTGCTTCTCTGATACCTACACTCTTCAGAAATTTAAATGCAACATCAATCGTCATCTTCTGTTGACTTCATCTTGTAACGTTTTCTCAATGCCCCCTATAACCAGTCTTTGTACCCCCTGGCGTACTAATGACACTCCCGCCTTGCTTAGAATGAAATGATTTTTTAATGGTGTAAACTTGGAGATAAAAAAAGTGTTTTTTTTATTATTGTTTCGGTGGTTTTTAGTCGCATCAAAATTTGGCAGATTTTGTCCTCCACATCTCTCTTTATGTTGGCTAATAGATATATTTTCCGGTGTGGGGATCCTTAATTTGTTGGCGATGAACTGTCATCCTTTATCGGAGTGTCTGGCAGGTTTGGCCAATGTTCTCGTTGCAACCTTTGCATGTTATTATGTATATTAAATTTTCTGAGTTGCACTAGAAATTATTTTGAATTTTAATTTTGAATTTTTATCCGTGAAATTCGTACCCCTCTAATAAGCCGCAGTATAATCCGGCAGGGTGGCCGACTGCATATTTTCACCTGAGGGTCATTTTAATTGTGGTCTGAATATTTAAACTCGTCAGTATATTTTTAGTGTTTTTTTTTTTGTTTTTTGTTTTTTGTCGTCTGCTTTTTATGATTGGGTATTTTTTGTAATAGGTTTTCCATTTTTTTTTCCTTTAGTAGGATTGTTAGATTTAGTTGTATGTATGCGTAGAGTTCTGTGTTCTTTGGGTTGAAAGTTGAGATATAAGTGCTCACCTTTTTATTCCCACTTGTTTATCGGAGTGTGTGAATATTGATTTGTTTTTCAATGTTATTGCTGATTAAACTTTGACGGTATTTTCTCTTGGTGAGTATTTTTTCATCTCTTCTAGTCTGTGGTCACTTGTTGTGTTTGAGACTATTGTACAGATTCGCTTGGCTAACTTGAGTGGGATGTTGGTACTATTATGTTTCAGATGGGAAAATGTAAAAAAGAGATACTGTGAAGAGTCAGTAGGTTTCAAATTTATGTCGGTTTCTAGTTTAGTTTTTCTTTTGTTTTTAATATGTCTAAAAAGGGAAATATTTTGTTGCTGTACTCCATAGTAAATTTAATGCTAGTCGTGTGCGATATTACAATATAGATTCCCAAAATCCAACGAGACTATGTAAGTATTATGATTTACTTCGTTTCGTAGATTTTTGAGCAAATATAAATCATCTCGTTTGAAGCTCTGATCGTGTTTGATGAGAGTTTTCAATAGGATGTCTATGGAATTGCTTAGGAGTTGTATCTCACAAATTAGGTCTGCTATCATAGGTCTTAGTTTAAGGTTGGTTGATGCGGGTGTATTCAGACAATCGGCTTTTGTTATATTGCATGTTTTGTTGATGAGTTTATTTCCAGTTTATCAAATCGGAAGCCTCGAAATGTAATTACAGAATTCATCAAGGGCTGCATTTTTGCCTTTTGGGGGTTCATAAACTTTTTTAGATTTTTAAGAGCGATTTGACATTGTTTTTATTTTCAAAAATTGTTCTGCTAGTCTTAATCTTCTACAGAATTTTGAAACATCATCTTTTATTTCTGCTATATGTGTTTTCTTTTTGTTTTGTTTTTTGAGGGGGGTATGAATTTTAGTCCTTTACATAGGATGTTTGTGGGGATTAAGATTCTGGTGAAAGGTTGATTATTTTCAATTTCTCGTGGTTTCAAACCGTGGTTTTCAATTAATTCTGGAATAACTCTAAAGACGATTATTAGTGTGGAATGTCTCTGTATGTTTCTAATGTCGATATTTTTATGTTGTATTTGTAATAATTGTGTATTTCTCAATTGTATCTGTTGTTCTGTTCCTGACACTTGTTTGTTATGTAATGGCTTTCGTTTAGTCTGGGGTTATTTCTGTAGTATTCTGAAAAGAGCTACCCACCTCATAAGGCTATTTCTATTCAATTTAAACAAAATACCAGTATTTGAAAAATTATCTATTTTTTTTCAAATCAATTACAGTTTTTTTGATCATTTTTTGAAAGTAACATTTTCTTCAAATATCTTTTAATGAACAGTCTGGACTTGAACTTAAACGTTTAGCTAATATAAAATGACATGCGCAGTCATTTACAATAACACGTCAACTACAAAACATAAAATAAATTTTTGGTGAAGCTTGGGAAAAGTTCCATTTTTATGAAACATCGTCCATAAAGCAAGTTTCGGTTATAATGTTAAGACCTAAATTGTAAAATATTTCGCAATCATTAAACAACATTAAAAATGTCTAAACACTTTTCAAGAGACCATCGTACTATAAGGACATTTGTTATAAGTACAGGCTGCATACATTGAGCAACAGGACAATAGGTAGATACAAAAATCTTTGATTTTCGCCAAACGAAAGGAATCTTTTAGATGCTCAAGAATCCAGTTAAGTAAATATTTGAATGAAATGGAGCTCAAAATGTCCCTAAAATGTCATGTCTCCAGGTATTGAAGCGTTTTAAGAACGTGCAGCAATCCAATTGTTTGTCTTTCTTTATAGCCGAATAACCTCTTTGATGGTGTCATCCAGATTAAAGCGAATACGAAACTGGATTTATCTAAAGTGCTATTCAGTGATAAGTGTAAATCAACATTTGCTGGGCCCGACATTCAGTCAAATGGGTGATGAATAAAGGAGAAATCTAAAACGCTTAGAATATATTAATCATTTCACTACAAGGAAGGCGACAATGACACTAAGACTAGGATAACTGATATGAATGTATTTATAGAAACGAAAGTAGGAATCCATGTGATGGTGGTGGGAAAGTGTGTGAAGTCGAGATGCCAGGTCAAGATCGATAACATTACAGACTCTTCTTTGATTTTTTTTCAGAATCTCCAAATATATAGCTAGACCAGCAGATCAGGTATAGCTGCCATATTCAATGCCGAAACGAATCATGTGCATTGAATTATTTTTGTGTGTGTCGGAATCAGCGATAATAATATAGTTGGCACCTGGAACGTAGACGATGTTGTTCAAGAAATAACCGCCATGACAGAATACCCACAATGCACCACTAACCCGTATATATATAAATAGCCGAGAAAAATAACAGCATATGTGGCCTGACGATTTCATATAGCATGAAACAGACTGTCGCCTCTAAGTGTTGACTTCTATGTTCACTTTTATATATATATATATATATATATATATATATATATATATATATATATATATATATATTATTTCTTAAGATTAAGACGACAGTGCTTTTCAAACAAAATAATTGTTGCGAAACGGACTGTCACCATTCTGTGTTTATATACTCTCTCTTTCTTTCTCTCTCTCTCTATCTCCCTCTCCCTCTCTGCCAACATACACCAGAGAAGGTGTGTCTGAAAAGTAACGAGACTGGGTGTGCTGTGTGATCTATGGGCATTGTTCACAGCGAGTCCTTGCCACAGGACAAGACTATCAATCAGCAAGCCTGAAAAGAGATTATGTTGCATTTACTTCGCTGAGTGCGCGAGAAGAGATGAGAGTTGTGTCAGGGCAATTCTTAGCTACTTCATCACGACAATGAAAAATAAAGTTTTTGTAAAACCAACAAAAGCTTGTTAAGTGACCAAAGAAAATAAAAATAAAGTTCAAAACAAATAAAACTAAAACACAAAATAGGAATAGGAAATGTTAACTGAGAATGAAAAAAAAGCAGGGAGCCTTACCTATACAGTAAAAGTATTCGACAAGGATAAGATGGAGATTTCATAGGCTGACCATGAAGCAATGATGCTAGAGCTATGAAGTCTTACAAGTATTAATTTCAATACTTTTCTTTAGTAAAGAAAGCAGTGACTTTTCCTTACACAGTAAAAGGATTCGACGAGGATAGGATGAAAGCATCAATTTCAAGACTTTTCTTTATTAATATCTACATTATTTATTTCTTGTCAGCTGATATCTGACTGTTCAAAGAAGGCTGATTGTTCTGTTTGCCACAAAAATTATAAACTGTAGACATGACGTCATCATATTATACAAGTTTCATTATAATCTCCGTGTTGTTTATAGTTACCATTCATCTTGCTTATAATATTTATTCGTATAATAGTACAAAATGTGGTACAGGGGCAAAAAGGGGATTTGGGGAAAAGGACGGTCTTCTTCTGTCTTAATTCTAAACTTAGCTAGTCACAAACACTGACCCAAACATACCAACAATAGTCCTACCACCAAAACATCACATTCTCTTCTACCTTTCTTACTACATCCACCATAATACCCCAATGTCTCTTTGAAATCTGAACTAGTCCCCATATGTACATTTGAAAGTCTGTGGAAGGAGGGGAATAAAAACAACAATTTGTAATATTATAATATAATAAGTGATATAAACAATTTTTTACTGCGTTAATAAATAAATAAATAAATAAAATAAGGAACAAAAAATAAAAACAAGCAATATAATTTGACCCAAATAGATAAACAAACGACTTCTGGTGAAATAACCGCCATGACAGAATACCCACAATGCACCACTAACCCGTATATATATAAATAGCCGAGAAAAATAACAGCATATGTGGCCTGACGATTTCATATAGCATGAAACAGACTGTCGCCTCTAAGTGTTGACTTCTATGTTCACTTTTATATATATATATATATATATATATATATATATATATTATTTCTTAAGATTATCGCAGAAAATTTCATAACTGAATCAAGTAAGCTGTCAGATACTCATACGTCGAAACCAACGGGAGAGTCCATTATATATATATATATATATATATATATATATATATATATATATATGTATGTATGTATGTATGTAATTTATGTATGTATATTCGAATGAATAGTAAAAATTCTCAGCCTAACCGAGAATTGATTTCTAAATCAATTCGTCAGATATTATTGGTTGAGTTTCAAATGGTTGCATTTCGTATTTATGCAGCAATCCCTCTTTTATATAGTTTTGGTTAAAATGACTTTTTTATTTTTATACTGGAAATAAATTATGTAGAAATTGTACAAATGTTTTGTACACCCGAGAACGTTCGGCTATACTTTTAGCCATTGTCAAGAATAAATTTCATTTGTACTCTTAGTTGAATATATGCATTTTTATATATGTATCTAGTTGTAGGAAAGTTTCTTTTTCCAAACACTGTCAGCAAATGTGGCCGTCTTCATACTTGATGTTATTGAGTGTTTTTTTTTTCCTTCATTCTTTTAATAATGCTTCCATTATTATGTATGAACAAAATATGTTGATCGTGTGAATAAAATAAAATCTTTCTATATCTTTAGATACAGACATAAAAAATGTTTACATTAAGTTAAAAATAAATATAAAATCATTCTTGGTTAAATTCGGAAAATTTCTACATAATTTATGTTCAGAAATAAAAATTATAAGAACACAAGAAAATTTAAATAAAAACACTTAACCGCTGTACCTTATCCGTCGTTTCTTATTATATATATATATATATATATATATATATATATATATATATATATATATATATTGAGAAATGGACAAAGTCCGACAATTTATTTATTAAAGACATTTTTTTATGTTTAACGTTCTTTTTATAGATACAAGTATTTAAGTAAATGCTCTGTTTATAATAAACAGTATTAAATAACATTTACATTTGATACGCCATGAGCAGATATGAATGTACGAGATTCATGGAAGATTGAAGCTTATAAGCAGTAAATTCGACCTTGCCAACCGAACGCTCCTTTGTGGCCGAATCGGTTAGGCACGCACGGCTAATGGCTGTTCCGTATAGGATGCAGGTTCGAATCCTGTCAAAGGACAAATATTTTCTATGAAAATTTCTCGGACATTCAGGCCGGTAAATGTTATTTAATACTGTTTATTATAAACAGAGCATTTACTTAAATACTTGTATCTATAAAAAGAACGTTAAACATAAAAAATGTCTTTAATATATATATATATATATATATATATATATATATATATATATGTGTGTGTGTGTGTCTGTGTCTCTGTGTGTGTTATAAGCATAAGTGGAAGATTATGTGTGGTTAGATGGCATCATACAATGATGTTACCAATTTGTGCACATGCTTGGTATGAAACAATCATATGTGATCATCTGGAACGGAATTGAAACGGATTTCTGAATTATGAAACTGATTGGAAAACTGCATTCCAATTAAGCTAACAAGATACAGATTTTTAAAGAAGCCCGAATAATGCAAATTATTCAACGACCTGAAAAAGAAAATCTATGAAACAGGAGAAGAAAAAAAATTCTTATCGACGTCGCAATGAGTTGAAAGGGAATCATTTTTTTTTTCTTTTGTAATTTAAATAAAGATTGATTTACTTTGATTAGGTTTGAATTTCATCTAAAAAAGTCACGATCGTACGGAGAACAATAATCGAAAATAGATAATTATTCTTCACTAAATAACTGGGTGAATTGTATTTGCAAATTTTTCAATTATTGATTTAAAATGTGTCAAAAGATACAAAACAGATAAATAAAAAAAAATGTATATCTCTTTATGAAAACGTATTTCCTTTATTTAAGGAAATGTTCACAGCTACTCACCCGCCATTTAAGATTTCTTTCAGGAGTAGATATTTAATAAATCTACCGTAGTCTGGTGCGAACTTACATACAGAATTATTTAGTTCCTAAATTGTTTCATATTTCATTCAAATAAAATATAATTCATAGATCTGTAACTCTTAACTTGTATCAACACTTCTCAACACAAAAAGATAAATTGTAAATGTCTATTTTTGTAAACCAATAAGGCAGGTCCACTTTTTGTGTTGCACTCAATTTAAAAGTTGTGGTTTCACATGATAAATAACGAAACAAAATATCTTTTTTCAAAATGGTTATCGTTTTTTGAGGAAATGTTTTAAAGATTAAGTATAAGTCGTCAAATTATAACACTGGAATTTCATTCCGGTGATCAGTGAAAGCCTTAGAGCATTGTCTTATAAAATTTATAATTTACTGAAGCTTTTATATGGAAAAGATGCATGGCACAAGTAGATTATTACTAAATCATTGTGCCATCAAATAAGACCTTCATTTACTTCAAAGGCAAATTATTCTGAGCAATTTAATGATGTTATACAGGGCAATAGTTTTAGTGTGATTTTCGACAAACATTTCAAATTTAAAACATCTTTTCTTATACTTTGTGGCCGATAGGATTGTGTTGTTATATACACATTTAGCTGTTGTTTTTTTTTGTTTTTATTAATTATAATTAAACAGATCTTATTTCATTTAGTAGCCGTTTCTGTAATATTTTACAATTTTTTCTGTTTGTACTTATCGAATACAGGTAAAAAAAATGTATATATATATATATATATATTAATTGTGGCGATTCATAATTAGAATTCTAGTTTGAATATATTTTTGATTCAATGCATCTAATACAGCAGATATCAACTTTATTTGGATTTATTTCCGAAATTATAAAATTTGAAGTCAGTCTGTAACCGAAAACCTGCGGAATTAAGGCATTTGAAGTTAGTTTATCACCAAAAACCTGCGGAAATTAAGTATTTCTGTACATCTTTTCATACGCCCTTTCAAACTAAACTCTGAAAAATTAGTAAAAGCTATGAATCTAACTTTTAATACCCGTACTTATCACATCAAACCTCAGCTTTCACATGGATTTCAATGTTTATTTTCTAAAATAAGTGAAAAATCAACCTGCTTTAGTATACTAATTAGTATACCAATTATTATACTCTTGTGTAATAATTATTTATCAGTTCAAGAAGAAAACAAATCGTATCAATTGAACATATACAAAAGTTTCCAAACAAATATGCAGCAACATTTTCTAATTATTTTCGGATTAAGGATTGACGACACAAAAGTAATCTTCTAAACTAATTCAAAGGAACTATTCAATAATTTGATGTCTCTTCAAAAAACGATGAAACATCCTCAATAAAATTTTATTTCGGCGTCCACGTGTTAAAATGTCTTTGAACCACATGGCTAACCTTCTCATGTAATGCTAACATCCATACTAAGTCAAGCATTCTAGGGAAATCTGTGTAATGTTAATAACAAAAGATATCTCTCTCGCCTTTTACCCTATTTTTATGAATATCACAAATGATGACTAAAAATACTCAATACACAAATAATGGCAAATTCCTTTACATATTTGCGCCAAAGATACTACGAGAGTTTTACTAAATATTTAAGAGACATCGCCTTTTTGTTCTATTTAATAAAATATGTTGAGAATCGCTGACATGTTTACGTTTCTCAGAGTAGATGATGGACTTGAAAACCATTGTTCGAAATCTTGGATTTTATCCCAGCTCGAACTGGCATCTGTCAGATTTGCGTATCTCTTTTAATCACCGAGTTGATCTCGAATCTATATATGTCTATTAATGAATGGAGGGTAAGAATATTATGTTTAAAGCAATCCTTTAACAGGATAGGCTGTCTTTAAAATCAGCAGAAGAAATTCAAGCTTTTCCTTATGATCGAATCCTGACCACTGGAACCAGAAGGAATTATTGAATTCTGACGCAACCTAGAACATAGTTCGTTGTATCTGTCAAATGATATTATTTGTCATAAAAGCAAGAGATTTATCACTTGGTTAAATGTGGTTGTTTGGGAAAATACATTATCTAAAACATTAATGGGAAGGTGTTTTGCAATCTATAAGAGAAGAATCGACAGAAAAATGTACTTTATTCTTAATGAAATGGCGAACGCCATAAATCTCAGGAGATTATTAAAGGAAATTTACACATCTTGAAAAAGGAAATAATGTAGACATTTTCAAAGATATTGCTTTGAGCTTTTAAGTTTAAAGTGGATGTATTTTGTTACAAAACATAAATTCAGTTTAAATACATTTATTTTCCATTCTAGGCCCCCATAATATCTACTGTATTAATTGTATGAAATATTTATTCAATGTATCACATTCTACAAAACAGACTTTGTGTAATAATATCCCAGTTAAGACCGAATTTTCTTGAAACGGGTTGTATTTTTGTTAAGGGATCTGTAACGTTAATCTAACATTAAATCAATTATTTTCTTGAAGCCAAACGGCACGTTGTCAAATTTGTCCCAAAGCAAAGATATTGGCACAAAATGCTGAATTTGTAAAATTAATCACTGGTCACTACTTTAATTAATGGACATTATAATATCTTCGTAGAATTTATCATCCATTTTCTGTTAATGCAAATTTACAAGGACCGTATAATTTTCCATCACCTAAACCGGTTGTACATTGCGGGTTAAGATCCCACTCTGTCCTAATATTTACTTCACCGATGGAATGAGTATATATTGCCACAGGTATTTTTCTGTAAGTGAATTAACCCTGAGTAGAATATAATCTCAGTTCTATAATCTCTCGTTCAATTACATCACCCTCTTTACATTGCTCAGGCTAACATCCTCATCTTTGAGGATAAAGGCGTTATTTGGATCCAGTGACAGTGTGAGTTCCATACGTGGTTAAGGCGGTGAAGAATTTGCAGAGGGGAATTAACAGGAGATAACTGATAACTGACATTCATTAGACATGGCATGTGGAACTAGAACAGTCTAACCCAATGTGCGAAATAAATGTTTCAGTTCGACATTCCAACCACCTGAAGAAGGCAGGAGGGTGCAACGACCGAAACGGTGTGATAAATATGGCAACAACGATGATGAAGATAGTCCGAGCACTGTAAAGAGTATATATAATACGTCATCTCAGAAATGTAGACAGATGCATCACCCTCATATCTAAATTAGATATAAAGGGGTCAGAGAGGCCTGCGCTGAAGTATGGTCATGTAGTATTGTACAACATAGCAACAACTCCTATTAACAATGCAAATAATTTTGCAGCGTGTTTGGGAGTCTAAAAAGATTTAGCAAACTTATTTACACTATATAAGTTAGGATTACTGTCCTTATCTTTGTTGTTATTTTTGTCAACGGTTGTGACCGTTGATCTTCATCAGGTGTATATCGATCTGGATAATTTACAATTTACTATGGTGAACAATAGGCTAGTGGATTAAACATTTGGTTTGCGAATTTGGTGACATGATAATTGTGAGTTTAAACCTTGGGGTGGGTAATGTTTAATAACACGTAATGGAAACGGGTAGGTAATAACTAAACAGAACTAAATAAAAAAAAGAACTAAACGATATTCTTAGATATGAGTAGTAGAAGGAGAACAGTCTACTTCCATAGATTTAATAAAGGGTTCAGATCTGAATTCCCTGAAAGTTATCCAGAGTGATATACACCCGAGAAAAGCCGGAAGGTACAACAACAAAGACGAGCACAATAGACTGCATGTAATTTGTGTATATAAATGATCATCCCAGAAATTCAGACAGTTTTCGCAACCTCTCTGTATCGTTGTAGCTATGCATACTATTATTATACTATTATTTTGTTAATATACTATCGATACTTACTATTATTATTACACTATTAATCTAGTTGGGATATTAACTCTGTCTCAAAACAGTTCTAATCGATTTTCATCTTGTTTTTATTTATTCGTATGATAATTTTAAAAGAAATATTAAAATTATCTACTAATATAAATAAACTCTTCTGTGAGTTGTGTCCCTTCAGGATGTTGGGAATCACAGCCCTCCACAATTCCCCGTCCTTTGTACCACGTAATAAATTTTGTCTTTTTATTATCCCCCAAATCTTGCTCCATTTCATGCTTTATAGGGAGTTTATACATTGCTGTCCTTATTGACTTCAATCTGTGGGTATTAATTTTTCCAAGTGATCTTTCCTCATTATTTAGCCTAAACCTTTCATCTAAACCTTCGTCATGGCTCACATATCCAGCTATGAAAATTCTGTTGGTTCATGTCCCTCCTGCATCTGTGAGGTGATTATCAAGCATTCTCTGTCATATACAAAGAGTGATACTCCATAACAGTTCAATACTCTTTTCTCAACGATATACAGAATTCTGGAGAAAAACAACAAAAACAAAAAATTGCAATATGAGCTCTGATAAAAATGGTCGCTGGGACATTAGTTTAATAAGTCCCAAGTATTCATCATCAAAAACACATGGCCAAGTGGGCAAAAGCGTTGGTTAAAATAATCCAGTGACTTGATCCAAAGAGTTGTCAGTTCAAGACCTGGTCACAAAAAAAAAAAATCTTGCAGACTTGAGTTACTTAATATCGCTAGTCTACAAAGTATGATGATCACTCAACTCGCACATTTGTAATCCTGGGTATGACGCTAAACTACATCCGCTTCCTGCATCGGACGATAAACTACTTCCACGTCCTGGTTAAGGCGATAAACAACATCCGCGTCCTGAGAAGCGTGGAACCACCTCTTAATTGATGACGTTCCCAGGTCCACCCTGACCTGGGGTAGTAGCAGCTGTTTGGGTACCAGCTATGAGCAAATAGTTGATCCTCCAAACTTGAGTCAAAACACTATGAAAGTGTTAAAATAGGTTTTAATACCAGCAATACTTTTTTGTAAAAATATTACCAGCAATGAATTTTTGAAGGAAAAAAATTATTACCAGCAATACATTCTTGAAGGAAAGAACTATTTCCAGCAATTCTTACCTAAACAAAATAGACCAAACCCGAATATAAAAGAAACCCGTATATAAGAGACTTCTTCTCCGGTCCCGACAACTCTCTTATATCCGTGTCACACTGTATATATATATATATATATATATATATATATATATATATATATATATATGTAGGAAGATCCATAATATATGTAGGAAGATATATATATATATATATATATATATATATATATATATATATATATATATATATATATATATATATATATATATATATATACCAACTACAATATGACGGAGGCTATATTAGGTTTGAAAAGGTCTCTCTAAATTCTGACAACTCATACTTGAAATATGAAGAGACAAAGAGATAGAAATTGATTACTTATTTCTCTATTACTGTCAGTTTTGTCTTGGCAAGAAAACATTTGAGTGGCAAATCTTAAAGAGAATTAATTGGTCTTCAGTTTAAATATTTAATAACTCCAGTCTTTCAAGTGTTTTTTTTTTAAGATAATACATTGAAACCTGCCCAAATTATAAGCATTCTTCTTTTTTATGTGCTTTCAAGACGTGGGTGATCATGGCTCTCCACAGCTGCCTATGATTTATAACGATTAGTAATGCTTGTTTTTTACATTCCCTGTTCTATCATGTGTTTACTCGCCCCGCCCCGCCCTGCCCCGCCCCGCCTCCGCTTCACTATCACTTTCTTTCCTGATTAAGCAACCCAGGAATGACAACTGTATCTCTTTTTAATTATAAGTGTTATTCTCGTTTTCATTTTCCTTAAAATAGCCTTATAGATCACATTCTCTATCTATGGTATTCTTCGATATAATCACATACCGGGAAGTCTCTTCTTAAGCGAAGAAATTGTTCAGCATTCATTACAATAGGGGAGGATTTTTATTATATGGTTTTTCAGTAATCTTTTGTTTATTTCTAACATTTTTTTTGTATTTATTAATACTTTTTTTTATTTCTTAATACTTACTTTTGGAAGGCACCTTTGACTGATTCAATGTGCCTTAGGATTTCGCTATCATATTTACCATCATCTGTTAAAACTGCTTTCTACATTCGTTTGATGGTGACATCTCTTTTCGAAGTTTTTTCCATGATTTTTTCTTCTTTTGCTGACAACCATATATTCTGTATTCTTACAATTGATGTTTACTCTTTCTGGCACGCTTTCTTTTACTAACGTGTTTGCCATCAACACAGTGTCACCAAAAGGTGACATGTATTTTGTTTCTAAACATCAATCCTGTGTTAAAGGTTTACTCAGTTGTCTTTGGTATTTCTATTACGATGCCGAAAGAAGAAATATACAGTACACTACATCCTAAAATCGATTCGATCTTTGTGGTTTATGAAATGGAAAATAGAAGCATGAATCCCAATGTCACTAATTAAGTAGGTAAGGAAAGTGCAGAGACACGGTTGGGTCGTGGATAGCTGAGAGCCGAGTTCGAATTTCAGTCAAATTCATTACATACGCACTTTTGAAAGGTATGAATCCTCTTCTTCTCCCTCCATCTGTGGTTAAATAGCAAGACAGACTGAATCCTATAGTCGTGGAAATGGCACCCTATTACGGGAAAAATCTCTCTCGTCAGTCAGGTACCAAAAGATACATGATCGAATGAGCGTGTATCACACATGACATATAACTGACTGACTTTCCAGTTGAATCCATTACATTAATTTACGTGCTAATACCCTTCGGAAAGGTATGAATCCTCCACTTCTCCCCACGCCACCAAGCTATGGGTAAATGGCACGACAGATCGGGTTCTATAGCCTTGGATGGCAACTGGTCTACCGCAGAAGGAAATGTCAACCTACTGCCGGAAAAAATGTCATCAGTCATGTACCTTTCGATAGATGATCGCCTAAGCGTGTATCACGCATGACACCTAACTGACTGAAGGAAAACATATTAAAGAGAAGGGATGTTACTGAACGAATCCAATTTCGACTTCAGAGTGGCTTGCTATCGTAAAAGCATTTTACAACATTCTTAGTTAAATCCTTCTTTATTCGGCTTAACGGTGAAGATCGAACTCACGATTAGTAATAGTCATCTAGATTAGATTTTTTAATCTTAGCCGAATCACAAAATTCCAACTAGAATTTGTTTCTCATAGGAAAACTTTAAATAAATAGGGTATTAGGGTTTATAAAAGGACGTCATCAGAAAAGAATATGAAGGGGAAAATTCCAACACGACGAACTCTAGAGACGAATCAAATGAAATGCCAAATCATATAGAGAGATGGAAAACCGCGCCTATCCCCTTCTAGAATGATATTTAGATAGCTGACAGGAAAACTGCTCTCTTGAGTTTTTTGTGACACAATATTTATCATCTCTCTGTTGCGTCTCTGTCTTTGGGCAGAGTGCACTCAGGGTCGACTACCTCAAGGTCGAAACTCAGGAAAATTATACTGGGAGGTACCCAGCCCTGGTGAACAGCTGCCCAGGCCACGCCTTCACATTGCATCAGAGAGAGGGATCGGTGATCGCATCGAGACCAGCACAACCGAATCTTGCTGAGACTACGGCAATTTTTGTTCCTAACTGGGTAGTACGCGCGTGAGTCCTTAAAAATTTACCTTATTTACTCGTCTTAGTCGGGGAGACAGAGTAAATACCTAGATAGCTTACAGGAAACACAGCTGGAGTGCAAGGAAATTAATGGAGACGATAAATATTAAGATAATCATGCCAGGCCAGTAAAGATTCCATCGTTTTCTTTACTCTTCCGAACAGCAGTCGATTAATACTAACGTGCAAGAATTAGAATCACCTCAATCGCTGAATTGGTAGCAGAGAATGGTCTCGTTATTAATCTGCTGAAATAAAACAAATACAATTCTTATATTAAGGAGTATTTCTGCCGCCATTTTGTTACCATAGGTACACTGGAAAAAAAATCGAGAAAAGAATTTTCAAAAAAAAAAAATTCAAATCTCCACATAAAGCATGAAATCTCTTCCTCCGTCTTTCCTTAAACTTCAATTCAATCCTTGTTGGTTAAGCTGTTCGTCCAACACTTATTATAGCGTCCGTCTGGAAAGCCAGTGGCAAGTGACGTCTCAATGAATACTCTATGAATGTAGAATTCGATGATAGATTGTTTTGAGAAGAGGGATCGGGTCTGATTCTTCTGTTAGTGTTCAGACTGTTGTAAATTTCCGGCTACTCCGACCAAATTTCTAGATATGCCATTCTGCTTGAGAAACTGGCAATTTATGGACTGTCTGTAGGCATGCAGTTATTTATTCATATCGATCCGCGTTTGAAATACATTCAATGATGCGTCAACAGTTTTATTCTGCGTTTGGACTCGATTTTGGACAACAATTATCTTCGAGAAATTGATGCCACATTTCTAGAGAAAATGAATGAAAGTGAATATGGCAGATGCCTTTGTAATAATATTAAATAATGAATATTGGTGTTATTATTCATCATTCGACCTCGTTTAGATAATCCTTTCATTGACTTGCCACGATGTGTATTTACATCACACAAAGTCACACATATGTCGAAAGTGATTGGAAAATACAAAACACTGAATCAGCCTTCAATAAATATCGAACTTTAATATTCAAATCTCAAACATAAACAGGATTCGAACCAGCATCTACATTAGAAAGAGAAACCGTTATTAAATTTGATCTGCTGTAGAGCGACTCAGCTATTGTTTTATAAAATACTATTCAACTTTGCTTAATCGGCGGCACTAAATTCTGCCGAAGAGCGCGTCTTTTTCTTTCTTTTTTGTTTTTTTAATAAGATTTATCGAATATTCAGGTACAGGAAAATAAATAATTATACTCTTAAATATATATATGAACGGAGCCTCTGCTTAAAAAAGACTAACCATTAAAAAAAAATAAAACATTTAAGTTATAAGGTACGAGCGATTAACAAAAAACAATCCAGTCGTCTTTTGGTAACTGCTTTTGTCACATTAGGATACGAAACAGTAGATATGTCGAGATTTTAAGAAGGGTTTGCATTTATTTAACTATATTGATTAGCGAAACACTTTGAGACGGTCTCAAGCAGGTCGGACCTAACGATTGTTTCTCCTATCAAGGTAGACGCAGTTATGAATACTTTTGGATAATATATATTTTTCTTTAATAAGGTTTGTCGAATATTCATATATTCAAATATATGATGTTTAATAACTAAATGGAGCGTCTCTTCAGATATGGGTATCCATTAAAGATATTGTTTCAGTGATATGTGTGTGTGTGTCTATGTGTGTAAAATACAAAATACCCTACTTAAACAGATGTATAATAAAGTGCTCAATAAAGCCATCTTGAAAAAAAAAAAAAACATGCTGAGCAAGCCAATACAATAGGAGTTTCGACCGCTAGATCTCTTCGGGTGGCTGGGTTATTCAGCAATAGTATGCCACAGTATACGGCACTTTTACATCTTAAAAATGAAAAAAATAAAACAAATGAAAACTACAGATAAAGTTCCTTTTGTTCATCAAGTCATTCATTTCTGTAGTTCACTGCTACTAGCGAAAATTTTTTTTTCTCCTGATGATGGCCATGCTGGCCGAAACTAGACGACGAATCTAACAGAAATAATAAAAACGAAAGAATATTAATATACAACACAATGTGTCTGAAGATTTTAATTTTTTCATAATTTTATTCCTCAAAACACACACACACGCGCGCGCGCACAAACACACACACACGCATATATATATATATATATATATATATATATATATATATATATATATATATAATCATTTTATGTTGAAATGCATGGGTATTAATGTACTAAATCAGAAAAAAGAATGAATATCAACAATTAATTCTATAATCGGAAGGCATTAACACCTATACGAAAAAAGATTTATTTATATAATATGGGAAAATCGAGGCATCTTTGATACTTTATATGATACAAATGGAACATTGGTGAAACATGTCACGGTAACAAATTTACAAATTGTCTTACATATTTTTTTTTATTATACAATTTTTACACACACGCCCATATATATATATATATATATATATATATATATATATATATATATATATATATATATATATATATAGTTGTAAATTGTTCTATGTTTATAGGTAAAAAAAATGGACTATATCAATGACAGAGCATTTGTAAATATAAAACTGAAGTCATTACCGAGGTGTATTAGTTTCATGCTCTTGAATCTGACCGTCACGTGACATATCAATTGCTAGAGAGACAGAGAGGAAACCTTCGCAAAACCTATCAAATAATATTGTGTTAATGAATGATTAAACGGGATAATAATAAAAATCAATAATTGCTGAGATTTCCAAAGGATATACCGTAGTAAAAAGACATGATCCTCTATGTTCTGAAAGGGCACATCACATAGAAGAAAGCACTGTGATTGTAAGTAATTTTAAGGAATAATTGGAGATGGATTTCAAGAATAACATTCAGAAATGGCATAATTCAATTTTCAAACAAAATATCATTTAAACAAAAATATCTTGTATAGATAGAGTAATACTAAATTTCTTCATAAATCACGAGATTCATACAAGTTACGTTTAAACTCGAAAATCACAAGAGATGCTAGCAAAGTTTTACCATTCCTGAATTGTAGATATTTTCATGGTAGATTCTGCATATATATACATACATGCATGCATACATATATATATATATATATATATATATATATATATATATATATATATGTGTGTGTGCGTGTGTGTGTGTGCGTGTGTGTGTATGTATATAGGGAGAGATAGATAGATAGATCAAATTTCTCGTATATATATATATATATATATATATACGAGAAATTCAAAATCATTTATTTACCTTACAGTCGGATTCCAATCCCAATTTAAAATTTCATCCAGACACATATATATATATATGCGTGTGTGTGTGTAAGTATCCTTTCCTATGTTGCGATAAAAATAAAGAAAGACAAAAAGAAATCCATATATTTTTGTCTGTGTCAGATATTCATTTGTTTAATCAAATATACTTTCGTGACTAAAATCGCAATTCATTTGTTTTTCATCTCGAGGAAAATTCGAAATCTTTACAGGTTTTCGCTAACAAGAAAAAAAAATGCAGATTTAATAGAATTTTGTGTGGAGCGACTGAATTCATCTAATCTAAGATTTAAGAGAAGTTTGAATAAGCTGATTGATGTGGATAAACATGTAGAAAACGGTGAATGAGGGAAAGAAAGAAAAATAATGAGGAAAGAATCAATGTTTAAGAAACAGATAGTTATAGAAAGAAAACACCAAATGTCTGTAAAGAGAGACAGAATTAAAAAAGATTAAAATAGATAGATATGAACAAAGATAGATAGATAGATAGATAGATAGATATGAACTGACGAAGATAGATAGATAGATAGATAGATAGATAGATATGAATAGATTTAGAAAGACAAGCCGAATGATAGATACATGTAAATATATTAGGTTGGTGGAAAATGAATGTCGTTTTCTCACATATGTTACTATGTGAGAAAACGACATTATTTTTGCACAAACCTAATATTTAGATAGACAGATATGAACTGATTTAGACACATATATATGTGTGTGTGTATGTGTGTGTTTGTGTGTGTGTAGATATATATGAACAGACTAAGATTTATATATATGAAGAAACTTAGTGGATAGATAGATAGATAGATTAATAGATAGATAGATAGATTTAGAAAGACAAGTCGAATGATAGATACATGTGAATATATTTAGATAGATATAAACTGATTTAGACATATATATATATATACAGTAGCGTCCAAAACTAAGGGACAAAATTTTGAAACCTAATATTATCATCCATAATAACATACTAAAATTTGAATCATTTGCAAAGGATAGAAAAATAATTATAACAATTATTTATTTATTTTCAAATTTGGAACGTCCAAAAGTAAGGGACAAAATTGAGAAAAACAATGTAAACAGCAAAAAAACAATAAAAATACATGTACAATCAATATTTAGTAAATGAGCCCTTGCTCTCAATGACAGCTGTACATCTTCGACTAAAAGAACGAATCAGTTCTTGACAATTCTCGATACTAATTTTAGACCATTCTTCTTGAAGCTTCACCCACAAATCCTCCGTGTTAGTGGGATTTCTTTCCATAACTTTCACTCCTAAGGTCTTCCAAAGATTTTCTATTGGATTTAAGTCAGGACTTTGCGGTGGTCAATCCATAATTTCCAAATCTTGCTCTCTAAGGTAACTCATTACCACTTTTGCCTTGTGACATGGGGCATTATCTTCCATAAAGGTAGCCCTATCGAAACCTGAATTCTGTATGATTGGCACAACATGATCTTGAACAATGTTTTTATAGATCTGCGCGTTTACACGAGTTTGTAACCGGACAAGAGGCGTTGTACCTTGGCTCGAAAACATTCCAAATACCATGACGCTTCCGCCCACAAACATTGACAGTTTTCTTAGTACACTTTGCACTTAATCTTCACCAATACGTCTCTTTACATTGTTTTTTCCATCATTTCCAAATAAATTAAACTTGCTTTCATCACGGAAAAATACTTTTGCCCAATTTTCATATGTCCAAATTACATACCTGTTTGCAAACTCTAATCTCTTCTTCTTATTCTTCGAACTAACAAGTGGTTTATTCCCTGGGGTTCCATTAAACAGCCCTATTTCTTGTAGTCGTCTACAAACAGTCTGTCTTGACACATTAACACATGAGGTACTATTCATAACCCTTTTAATTTATGTGCAAGACTTAAAACGGTCCTTTAATGACATACGCTGCATTATTCGATCTTCTCTTGCCGAAAATTTGCGGGGTCTGCCGGTTTTAAAAGCACTAACTATTTTGCCAGTATCATTGTAGGATTTAACAACCCTGCCTACAACACTCTTGGAACGTTTCACTTTCTCTGAAATCTCTCTAATGGTGTGCTTTTCCTTGTGTAGCTTCACAATAGCTTGTCTCACAGAGTAATCAAGTTTTTGGCGTTTCGCCATGGTGCCGGCTGATGCAACGTTTACAAATGACTAAGTAAGACTTATTCTTTAGAGAAAATCAAAAAAATTGAATATAGCATACTGTTTACATTGTTTTTCTCAATTTTGTCCCTTACTTTTGGACGATCCTATTTTGAAAATAAATAAATAATTTTTATAATTCTTTTTCTATCCTTTGCAAATGATTCAAATTTTAGTATGTTATTATGGATGATAACGACTACCAGTTGTCAAAATTTCAGCTTTTCAAAGTTGTTATTTCTAACAAATATTAGGTTTCAAAATGTTGTCCCTTAGTTTTGGACGCTACTGTATGTGTTTGTGTGTGTTTGTGTGTGTTTAGATAGATATGAATGGACTACGATTTATATATATGAAGAAACTTAGTTGATAGATAGATAGAGAGAGAGAGAGAGAGAGAGATGAATAGATTTAGGCAGATGTAAAGAGATTAAGATAGATGCATACATAATAGCCGGCCATTCGTGTTCGTGGATACCCGTCTATTAGGGCGGATAAACGCTCGCTCAGGCACATTTGTATTTGTTTAACACCCACAGAGCCACCCAGTGTTTTATACTGCAACTATGCTGAGCAGACCTTAGTTACAGTTTCTGGGAGAGAAGGTCTTATCTGGCGTGAACTTGACTCTGAACAAGGCGAGTACACTCAAACCCTCGGTCACGATGACTTGTGATTTCGTGCTAGCACAGCTATCGACGGCCCCAAGGGTTCCATCTACTCAATTTCACTCACAAATTCTCAATAGAGGCATATATTAAATACATAGATACATATATAGATACATAGCTATGAACAGTGATACATACATACACACATTCATATATACATGCATAAATAGATAAAAAGATAGCAAGATAAATAAATAGATATATAGATACGAATAGATTTAAATAGAAAGATCTGTCTATATTTTTGAGATGAGGTATTATGTAGAATATTTACATTATTCGGATTATTGTCCTCATCTTTGTCGCCATATTTATTACAACGTTTCGGCCGAAACGTTGTAATGAATATGGCGACAAAGTAGAGGACAATAGTCCGAATAATGTAAATAATGTAAATAGAAAGATGTATTAATAGATTTAGATATATATGAATAGGTGTAAATAGATAGATAAATAGATAGATAGATAGATAGATAGATAGATAGATAGATAGATAGATAGATTTTGATCTTCTATTACGTTATGAAAAGGACTAACAACCTTAACAACTTCTAGTCTGTGGTCAACTTTTACTGATGATACATATTATCGTAATTCCCGTCTACTTCGTCCTTCCTCCTATACCCATACAACAATCTCATTTACTAACCATCTGTCTTAAATAGTTCTTGGAGCTTGTAGAGATAGAATATTTAATTCTTTAAAAAAAAAGTTAGATAGTAATGAACATAGATAGATAGATAGATAGATAGATAGATAGATAGATAGATAGATAGATAGATAGAGAAGACCAAAACATGCTCTCTCATGAAAGACCAGTTAGCATATACGCATCGGGAATGTCGGGCATTGTTGAGAGTGGGATCAGCCTCGTTTTGAAGTAAATGTCTTTGGACGTGATGCACTTGTGAATTCAGAACGAATTTACGTGGCTTTGCACTGTTTTATAATCCTTTTTTATTTTTCCGTCTGGCGTTACTTTCTGTGGTAACTATCATTTTGGATAAAGCTTTCCGAATTAAATTTGTTATAAACTGTTTTGAATTTATGTGGTTTATCAAGAACAACTATTATTTATGGACGAAATAATTTATACCAAAATGTTATTGAAATCTGTAGAAACGTCCCATTGGCATTTTCGAAAAGTATGGAACATGCGTTGTTTAAGAAACTACACATTATACACAAATTTGTATAATTGAGTCTCAAGGAGATATTACAGCGCATAAGACGAGAAGAAAGATTAAAACTTTTTAGAATAAATACAATGACTTTTTCTCTTAATAAGAATATAAGAGAACAAGAACAACAAAACGAATTGATTTCATATAAATTAACACAAAATCTGAAACTGCGTCAACTTGATATGTATTTATTGTCAAAGATAGCAAGGTATACTTTACTTGATCTGAAAAATCGAATTACATTTCGCTGAGAAAATCCAAAATTTCATGAGATCGTACCTAAAATATAAATTATATATCAACATTTACCATATCTCTGAGATGAGGTATTATGATTACTTTATTTGGACTGTTACCCTCATCTTCATTGATATATTCACATCATTTCGGTCGTTGTACGCCTCGACCTTCTTCAGGATATGTCTGCATCTCTGAGATGAGGTATTATGATTACTGACATTATTCAGACTGTTATCCTCATCTTCATTGACATATTCACATTTCGGTCGTTGTACGCCCCGACCTTTTTCAGGAGCTGTCTATATCTCTGAGATGAGTTATTATGATTACTTGCATTATTTACATTCGAACTGTTATCCTCATCTTCATTGCCATATTTACAACGTTTCTGCCGTTATACGCTCCGGTTTTCTTCGGGTGATTGGAATTTCAATTCGAACTCTGTGCAATCTACTCCAAAATTTCGATCACCTAAAAAAGGCCGGGGCGTACAATTCTCCCAATTCTTGCTTCAAACCTCGATTGAGTAAGAGTGAAAAACGAACGATAAAACAAAGTTATTCTTAATAATTTGTATTTTTTATGCGATATTAAAATATTAGGATAATGTAGGATTATTTGATAGAATTTCATATAGTTTGAATATGTCCGTTCTTCTTGCAATTATTGGCAGGAAAACTGAACTCAAACTTTACGATCGACGGTGTATCATTTTTCTGTTCGAAACGGATGACTTTCTGGACAACATTTCAGCACTGAAATCAAATAATGTGGGTAACAAGTCTTCCGTTTCAATCCTAGACTAAACAATTACGTGCTCATCTGGAACGCGTACACATACATACACATACACACACACACACACACACACACACACACACACACATATATATATATATATATATATATATATATATATATATATATATATATATGAATTTGTGTGTGCGTACGCGTGTGTTCATGCGTGTGCTTATGTGAATGTGATTGTTTATTGATAAGCGCTTGTAGACTCGGAGTCTATATGAATATAAAAAAAAAACTTACTCTTTTGTTAAATCAAATTTACAGACGCAACACTGAAATAATGAGCCATTTTCTTTTCAAATCCTGCTGTCGATTCAAAACTCTTGGAGACTAATTTCCTCTTAATTTACTTTGTTCTTCACGACAAAGTTCATAAGTAAATCTGTCTCTGGAATTTTAACGAATTTTCTATCTATCTATCTATCTATCTATCTATCTATCTATCTATCTATCTATCTCCATATATATATATATATATATATATATATATATATATATATATATATATATATATATATATATATATATATATGGGAAATCATATATCAAAGTTGTGCAAAACAAAGACAGATTTCATTGAAGAATACATCCCACCCCCTACTAAAACGTAACTAATAACTGATACACCAAATTACAGCCATAATGAACACACAAACACCCCTTGTCTGGTTGAATTGGATTTCTCTGTATCCTTGGACACGTGAATTATGATTTTTGCTGTGTCTTTAAAACCCAGTAATTTTAAAAGTTGCTCCAAAATCCGCTTGATGATGAAATGGAACTAATGCCTTTAATTTAATTACAAAATTAAATTCGGAGCTTTCAGCTTCCATTTTTGAAACATGATTAGAACTGTGTAGCGAAAAAAACAAATTTTAAATCAATTAATTTATAATATAAATGCTCTGTAAATTTACATTGAGCACTATTTTGTAAAAATAAAAATATCTATAAGAACACCGTTTTATATATTTTAATGTCCTTTCTTCATATATATATATATATATATATATATATATATATATATATATATATATATATATATATATATTTCGCATAATATCGCGGTAGGTGTCACTGCATGCATTTCTAGTTGGCACCCCTGACAGCATATTCTGCTGCGCTTTCAGGCTGGTTTGTATTGCCCTTGACCACACAAAATTACAATTGTGGCATTTTTTCTCTCTTCTACAAAAACTCATGGAAATCACAAAAGGAAATACATCTAAATCTGAAAAAAATAAAAAAATAAAAACATACTCCACTTTGTCTTTCTTTCTACAGTATCCAACTTCCGCAGCGTCGAATCTTTTCTTCTGGAACACTCGCAATATACCTTTGCCCTTTGTTAAACCAATTTGAATTCAGTCATTGCTACCAATGATTTCATGGTCTCAGGCTAGCTTCCTCTTTGCCGAAAAGATTCCATCATTCACATGCATTGCCCTCGTGTTTACATCCGGGATAATATTCTGATGGTTAGAGAATTGTCCATCGAGGCGCTGACTACTCTTTTATGTTCTTCCGTCTTTCGCTATCTTTTTTCCTTTATAGTCACTCTTTTTCCCAGGGCTGCAGTATATGAGATGTAATAACGGACAGTATAGAAAAGCCACTCTCTTCTCATCTCTATCTGCTTACATCATTGTCTTCAGTGACTTTAATACTCACCATGAAACGTGGCTGAACCATTTTAAAGGTCCTGATGTCGTGGTATTCAGATACTAAATTTTCCAGTGCCTATTCCCTTATTTAAACAAGCATCTCTACTCGATTTATTTATTACCTCCTCTCCTCGATCTTGCCGAGATTCCCAATACTCTTCTCTTCGTAACTCGGACTATTCTCTAGTATCTATTGAAATTTGGTTCAAAGCATTCATTAAACAGGAACTCTCTATCTCTAAGACTTCATTCTGTTACTAACAAGCTGATTGGGAATCATTTTGCGACTCTTTTCGTGACGCCATTTGGACTGACATCTTCAAACTCCAAATTGAAAATTGTGCAACTGAGGTTACTTCTTGAGTCAAGATATGCACATATGCATTCATCACTTTTCAGAAATACCAGGTGAAACATCAATCGATTCAATGATTCACAGCAGCATGATCGGCCACCATAGCCTCACAGGAACCTCTATTTTCGGTTATGCCAGCATGACATCTCTCGTCATAACAAGTGCCTATTCGTTACTGTTTGACGAGAGAAGGAAGTACCGTATAGCCTCTAAATCTTTGCCTCTCATGATTAATGGCGGCTCTGTAATAGAGTAGTAAATAAGTGAAATGTCTCTATCCCCCGTATATTCAATTAATTTGTGATGTTATCACCATCTGTTGAAAATCTGAATGCTTTGCCCTTAAATTCTCCTGGACCTTACTCTGCCCTAACCTCCTACTCAATCTCTGTTGAATGAAATGCATATAATCCCTTCCATGGTTTCTGCTATCATCACTAACCTTGATCCCTACAAACATGTTGATCTGATGTTAACTCTGTAATAGTCATTAAGAAGTGTGCTCTCGAACTGGCTTCTGTTCTCTCTAAACTTTATAATAAATGACTCGATGCCTCTTCCTTTCCTTTCTGCTGAAGTCATCGTCTGTTGTTCCAGTTTTTTTAAATTCTGGTGAACGATCCGACTCATCCAGCTATCGACCTATTAGCATTCTACCTCTTTTTTGGAAACTCATAGAGGCCCTAATCAATGCTGAATTGGTTCATCATATCACATCGCAGGGCCTCTTTTCATGCAAGCAATATGGTTTTCGTTTCTCCGTGTCAATTGCTGAAGTACTGAAGATAATTGCAGAAAGTCTATCACTATCAAGATAAATATGTTGAAACCGGTACTGTAGATTTTAACGAGGGTCCGGCATTTAGGTCTTTTTTACAATCTGAAAAGTTACCCTGTCTCAGGACACATTTTTGAGCAAATGCAGTCTTTTCGATCATGTCATGAAATGAATGTTATCCTGAACGTTCACTCGTCTTGATTATTTCCTAATGACGCGGGTGTCCCTAGGGCTCCATGCTTGGTCCTACGCTGTTTTTAATTTTCATTAACGACCTACCGATGGCATCATCTCTCAACTCGGCATCTACGGTGACGACACTACCATTTACTTCTGCCTCGATATAAAGCTGATCAGTCCGACAACCTCAAAATTGCAGCCGATGTCCAAAACCTCAAGACGGGGCAAAAGATGGCTTGTCAATTTAAAGCCTACAAAAGTAAAATTTTCTCCATTAATCATCTGAAAGACCCATCTCAGCCTTCTATCAGCATGGCTGATGCTAACCTCCAGGAAAATGACTCGTTGTGCTTTCTCTGGCTGACATGAAGTGGGAAGACGATATATAATCCATTGCTAGATAATCTACTAAGAAAGGCAGCTCACTGTGTTGTGTGAGAGAGTTTTTCTTTCCGTGATCTATTTGCATATCTATAAGTCTACTATTAGGATTATACTTAGAATATTGCTGCCATATATGGTCCCCTGCTCCTGCTATTTTACCTGGCTCTCCTTCATAACACCCAGAAAAGAATCAGCAATATTATTGATCCTGATCTGGCGACCCGGCTTCAGGCACTTGCCCACAGCTTTAACTTTGCCTCCCTGTGCCACTTTTATAAATACTTTCATGGTAATTATTCAGATGAGATCATTGCGATGTTACCTAGACTTTATGAACTTAAGCGCAGTACTAGATTGGCGTCGAGACCTCATCAATTTATAATTGGGCTGGCTAGATTTAATCCTAAGTTCTATGTTAAGAGAATATTTTTTCGCACTTCTCCCATGTGGAACTACTTTCCAGCTCTATGACTTGCAGCTAACTTTAATCTGCAAAAATTTAAATGCAATACCAATCGCTATACACTGTTCGTATGATTCTACTTTTCTCTTCATTCTCATTACTAATGTTTCTGTTCGCAATTCCTCAACAGCCGTCTTAGTGACTTTACTCTCTTGTTTGGAGTGATGCCATAAAGTTGTATATATATATATATATATATATATATATATATATATATATATATATATATATAAACAAAGAACAGTAAGATATATAATCCGGTGTTCTTATAGATATTTTTATTTTTACAAAATAGTGCTCAATGTAAATTTACAGAGCATTAATATTATAAATTAAGTGATTTAAAATATGGTCTTTCCGCTACACAGTTCTAACCATGTTTCAAAAATGGAAAGTCGGAATTTAATTTTGTAATTAAATTAAAGACATTAGTTCCATTTCATCCTCAAGAGAATTTTGGAGTAACGTTTAAAATTAAAGACGTCTTTAAAACCCAGTAATTCGAAAAGTTACTCCAAAATTCGCTTGAGCATATATTCATTTAAACTATATGTTTGCACCCTGACACTGATGCAATCCAGTAAATCTCTTCGTCTAGTGACAAGTGGACATACATTTCTTTCTGTTCATTTTCACTTTTGAACAACGTTTCTTTTCCAGTGCAAAATCTCTTCCAACATGTCATAACTGGAAGTATTGTATTGCATCAGAAATGTCTGCTCGTTTCATTTGAGATTTTTCTTTTTTTCTATTGCCGTCTCTGTCTTTTATCTTTTGTTTCACAAAAGAAAAATCTATATCGTCTTTTAAAGAAAGAAAATACTTTTTGCCGCTGGTTGACAAAAGTCACCAACCCTAGATGACATCCTGCACCATTTTGCTATGTATAATTTAGTTACTGAAATAACTTCATGATAATTTTTCCATCATTGTATCGTGGTTCCTACTCCTCTGGGGCTGCACAATCTTTTGTTAGATATTAAGAACTTTACTTTGGTCTGGTACAAGACTAAAAATATGTGTTTGAATCCGCCGAAGAATAAAAAAATAGAAATCACAATCTTGTTTACGACATTTCTTCTACGATTCTTTCCTTCTTATTAACATGACACAGAAATTGTAACGTTTTGCTAAATAGATTTTACATTTGTACCATTTCACCCGAAGCAAGGCAATAAAGCGTTTGAGACGCAAGGGGGTTGATGAGTGCAAAATAATATTGGAAAATAAACAACATTATTAAGAACAATAAAAGAACAGGAATTTAAAAGACAGAATTTAAAAATTGACATTGTATTTATATTTTTGCTGAACAAATTTAATCAAATTTGACTGGAAAATAAAAAGTCAGAAGAGGTTTCTACAAGTGAGAAACGCTAGAGTAGAAACTCTTAGCACAGAAATTACGGTTCCATCTAGCCAGTTCAACTATTCAATGTTAGGACCCTGAAGCCTGTCTAGTACTTTTCTTAAATTAAAGGAAAGTTCATCAAAACAATTGCCATGACAGTGTTTATAGAAAAGGAACAGGGAAGCTACGTTACGGCATTGGGAAAGAAACTGAAGGCAAGATGCCAGGTCAAGAGCAATAACATTGAAGATTCTTCTGTGAATTTTATTAAGATTTCATAACAAAAGAACCAACCCAGATGTGACAGTAATGTTCAAAGCTAGATTTATAAATATGTAAGATAAATTCTAGAGAGAATGAATGGCAAGGCACATTTAACCAATCCTTAGTAGCAGACCTAGGAATTGGTTCAAAAATTCTTCCAACTTCCATCTAATACACAACAGCCCACATACATGCAAGTTGGCTTTCTGAGAGTTTTTAACGCCACGAATATATAATTCATAAATTTTATAGAATAATGGTCCCCAAAACAAAATTAGGAATGAAGGTAATCGGATATACTGAAGAACTGGAAAATGCCTTCTTTAATTGAAAGGTCAAGAATTAATAACTAGAGACACAAAAGTATACAGTAACGTTGCTAAGATCTACGGTAAAAAATTTACTCTTCTCTGTGATACTAATTGTCGTTGACGCGGAAAAACAGAAGAAAATTTTGTTAAAACAAAACGTGTTATGTACTGAGAAGCATTGAAACGAGAAGGCATAATACCAAAACCAGCGGGAAGAACCGAGGATTTAATTCATACATAAACGACTTGAACTGCATGTCGAGCAGTTTGAACAATGGAAAAGTAACATAGACTTAAAGGGTATTGTTGATTGACACACAGCTGAAAATGCAAGCTATAAAGCGAAAACTTCATTTTCATAAATAACGAATTTGGAATTGGTTCTCCTGGTCGAAAGTTGATTCCAGACATGAAAGGGATGGTGGATAAGCCACGCATGATCACTGAGGAGGTTTAGTGAGAGATAATGATATGTGAGATTTGGAAGAAGGAAATTCCCGAAGATTATGTAAATAAATGCGAAAAGCGAATTCGCTAGAGGTTTCGGAGCAGAAGACATGTGGACGGAGACGGAAAAGAGAAGAGAAAAATGTCGCAGACCAGAGACGTGACATCGGAGAGTCCGCCCCAGCTACCGGTCGTGATACACCCGACGTGATTGCCTGCCGAAGAACCCCCCGACTTCAGCCCTGTGCCAAACCTTACCAACAACAGCTAACTAGTTTTTGCCAGGTCAACAATAATATCATTTTCGACTTTAGACCCGGCTGGACTGACAATTAATTGCACGCGAATTCTGATATGACCAATTATTGTACGAAGGGCTGATATGAAAACAGTATTTACTTTTTCTTCAATTTATTCGAGTCTTATTTGGACCAGCCTAACACGAAGATACCTGCGACGATTCTATCTTAGCTGCCTTATGATCAAAATTAAATCACACCATGGGATTATGTTAGTTCTGGTTTTGAAGCGGTCACTTCACCGACCAGGCACGGCGTTCGAAGTCTTGGATTAACATCTAGGGTGTTGAACGATTACATCTATCTATTTTCACTTTTAGTAAAGTTTTTGATTATAAGTGTATTTTATTATTTGTTACTAGCGATAAATTGCTGAAATTCCTCTGTTTGATGTCTGATCACAAAGTGTCCGGAGTATTTTGCTATGTCAAAGGTAGAGACATAATGCAGAGTGAAGCCATTTTACACAGACTGACCTTTGAATTCTGCCGCGCATATACACTAACTTATTACATTCCCCTGATGGAAAAAAAAAAAACAATCTTGCTGGAACACGTACGTCTATTTCTACGATTTAGGACTTGAGCATCGTCTAACACCTCGTTGCAGGAAGTGGAATTGACATGAAACTGAGCAAGAAAAAAGTGGTTTAACATAACATGACCCTCATTATTTTACGACCCTAAAGAGCCACAAAGAATTGTCCCTCTGGCCACGTTCAAAGACATAACTCTGACAGTTCATCCAGGAATTCGTCGCACCTTTTCGTTTTAGGGTGATTTTCGAATTGTACTTTAATTATAGCACAAGGCCGAAAGTAGGGACACGCAGTGAGGATGGAACTCACTACTCAGTCGTAAGTGTCCTAGGGAGACAAGCTTGCTAACCATTACACCAAGTTGAAGTGGCTCCCACCTTTTCATTTTATGTGTGAGATTTAAAACTTTTCTCTTAATGATCTGAAAAAGAATATTCGCGTAGAGATGTTTTTTTTTTCTTTAACGAGCCGCAAATTGCATGTTCGTAAATAACTTAAGCCTTCTTTATTTTATAGGACAACTGAAGTATGCAAAAAGTAGTGATCAATAATTTGTATTATTAATTTTTTGGCAAAGTTTAACAAAATAGCCTAATAATGTGTTTCAAAATTAGCATAATAATGTGTTTCAAATGTACCCCAATAATGTGTTTCAAAAGTACCCTAATAATGTGCTTCAAAAGTACGCCAATAATGTATTTAAAAAGTATCCTAATAATGTGCTTCAAAAGTACGCCAATAATGTATTTCAAAAGTACCCTAATAATGTGCTTCAAAATTACCTCAATGATGTTTTTGAAAAGTACACCAATGATGTGTTTCAAAAGTACCCTTATAGTATGTTTCAAAGTACCCTTATAATGTGTTTCAAAAGTACCCTAATAATGTGCTTCAATAGTACCCTAATAATGTGCTTCAAAAGTACCCTAATAATGTGCTTCAAAAGTACCCCAATAATGTGTTTCGAAAGTACCCCAATAATGTCCTTCAAAATTACCCAATGCTGTGTTTCAAAAGTACCCTAATAATGTACTTCAAATGTACCCTAATAATTTGATTCAAAAGTACCCTTATAATGTGTTTCAAAAGTACCCCAATGATGTGTTTCGAAAGTACCCTAATAATGTGCTTCAAAAGTACCCCAATGATGTGTTTCAAAAGTACCCTAACAATGTGCTTCAAAAGTACCCTAATAATGTGCATCAAAAGTACCATTATAATGTGTTTTAAAAGTACCCCAATAATGTGTTTCAAAAGTACCCTAATGATGTGTTTGAATGTACCCTAATAATGTGCTTCAAAAGTACCCCAATGATGTGTTTCAAAAGTACCCTAATAATGTGCTTCAAAAGTACCCTAATAATGTGCTTCAAAATTACCCCAATAATGTGTTTCAAAAGTACCCCAATGATGTTTTTCGAAAGTACACTAATAATGTGCTTCAAAAGTACCCTTATAATATGTTTAAAAAGGAGATTGTTTCTCTCGACGCCACTATGACTCTGTACTTTTCTCTTTGTCTTTGTTTTTCTTTAGTTTTCTTGTTCTATAATTCGCAGACATTTTTTAAAGTTATGACTAAAAACCAATCGTGTTCGTAGTTATTTCTTTATAACATAGTAAATAATAAATATTGCAATGTAATTGGTTCATATATCTTTATAATTTTGTAACTATAAAATTATTCTTATAAATAAACGGTATAAGAAATAAATAATGTTTAAAAGTTTTGTTAATTCTTGATAAAATGTGTAAATCCAGTTTTTTTTTTTTTTAATTTGGGTTTTTATTAAAATTCTGAAAATAGATTGATAAGACGATAATATTTACCGATGGCGTATACAGTAATAGTGGCGACAAAGCGAAACATCCATTTGATAGACCCTTTTTTTTTCTGCTACGTATATTAAACTTTACCATATTGGAAAAAAATGGAAGAGTAATGTAATGCAGGGCAAATTAAAATGTATACTTGCACCGAGAAGGAGATGAAAATTTGCTTGAAAATATGAAAGATTATCTTTAGAAATAGACATATCAATCAAAATTTTCCCAGAATGGTGGCAAATAGAAAAAAAATGCAGTCTTACAATTACACATCGTCTAGACTATTTTTGAAATAATAACACCGACACTTGAAATACGTAACTTTGTATGAAATCCAGTACAATCAAATAGAAAATGTAGCAAATCGATTTCTTTAAATGAACTCTAAATGTTAATAGTAATATTCTAGATAGTATATGTTGGTAGGGGTAGGGGATCACTGTAAAAAGACTGCTCTCATGTTACTACTCATTACCTAAACTCACTTGTCTTTTTGGTAAAAGTAACTTTTTTTTTTTTTTTTACTAATCTCGTCTTTTTCTGATTTGATACTGCTCAATTATTATTCACTTTGTTTTGCACTATTTTCGGTAGGGCAATAGGATTTATTTTCGGTAGGATAATAGCCTAGTGGTTGGTTCGAGTATTTGGTAATATGACATTTTTTATTTCAAACTGTGGTCCTGGAAGTGGGGCATTAGATTTAATGATAAACAGAGCGAGCAATAACTGGGCAGTGATAAATAAGAAGAGATAAGCTTGGACATGGATAGCAGAACACTAAATTCTTGAGTAGATTAAATAAAGGGTCCAATTCGAAATTTCCTGAATATTACACGGATTGACAGAGTGTTGAAGAATCTCGGTATGTACAATTTCTGATAAAACAACAACAACAAATAAAAACTTCAGACCATTAGTCCTTATGTAAATAATAATAACTTTGAATTCTAGAAATATAGTCAGAAATGTCAGAGTTTGACAACAATCAGCAGTAGACAGGCAACTAATGTAGTCGTTCTATGGGGGTTAATTCGAAGTTTTTATAACATTTAAATAAAATACACTCAAATCAACTATGCCAAGGAGAAATTGTAAAACGCTTTCTTTACGTGAAAAGTTGAAATTCTTTGAATTAATAAAGAAAAAAATGTTATGAAGAATCTTCGGTGCCATATCTTATGTCCTTCATTATTTATTATTAAATATTTCTGTTATAAGTTTAACTTCCATTATTCGTTATTCTTTCAAATTTCTTATTTATGCTGTTTTGGGGAAAAAAAAAGCCGAATTCACGCCTAAGTATCAATCACATAGAATAATTTCACTTGATTCTACGCTGAACACAATTCATTACAACCATCTCCACATTCTCCAGCCTCGAGGAAGTGTAGCATTGTCGGTGCGGAATAAAAGACAGTAAGTGAAGGTTAAGCATAAAAAGAAAACAAAATAAAAGTCAACGAATAAACAGAGGTGTCTTATGAATATATCACTTTTCTGAGATACGATATCTATGAAAAATAAGTTGATGGTAACAAATCTTGTAAAGCAGGGTGTGGCTAGGATATTTCGTTGGTCACTCAGTTGACTGATTAAAAATTCGCAAAAAGACGAAACCTCCTGGTAAGAATTCCCCACCCACCATTTTTTGGTGAGGTTTTTACCTTGAGCAGATGGCATAAAAACGTTGAAGTGGGGAAGTTATCTCACTCGCTGCCACCCTCACTGGGCATTTTGACATAGCGTAATGCTTAGTTAGCTTCGCTCGCTAAACCATCTACGATTGAGTAGTTAGTTAGATCCTCACTGTGTGCCCGACACTTTCAGGCTTGTGCCTAATCTAAGCGACGCTTAGAAATTCGTGTTTTAGGGTACTTCGACATCGTTTAAGGGTTACCAAACTTATCTCACTATAAAGGATAACGTCATAGATTGAGTTAGATCCTCACTGGGTGCCCCATACATTCAGCCTTGTGCTACATCTAAGCCAACCTTAGAAACGCATCCCCTCTGTCGCTGACTAGTAGTTAGCAACGTTTCCCTGATAGACACAATAGAATTTGGCTCATACAGACAGCATACATTTATGATTATAAGACAATATTTCGTCTGATAAAAACGTGTTTTTTTTTGTCAATGAAACATCGAGACGGTATGATTTTGGAATATTATTGGCCAATATGAAAGTGAAAGTGAAAGTGCTGCCGTAAGAATAAGTCTGTATTGCGTACGGTCAGTTAAAACTGAAATGATTGCTTTTCGTTTGACCACTGCAAATATTTAGTGTAGAATCTAATCTATACTTTAATGACCGCTTTTCAAATATATTGTAAGCAATTCAGATCTTGGGCCAGACTTGAGCCAAAGAACCAGAAAACGGAAAACGATAAAACAGCTGTAAGAACGTTCGAAAATGAGAATATTATAGGAAAAAGAAACCCCTACAGATAAAGGTTTTCTCTTGAGCCTATATCGTAGTACATACCAAGGTAGTTTATTTCCGCAAGCGAAAAAAATAGCTATTATACGATCAAGTTATGTGGAAAGCATCGATTTCAGTCTGATTATCGAAAATAAGTAGTGTATGAACCTGATCGGTGAGCAGATAAGGACTGTTAGTAGTTTCAGGCTTTGGATGAAACAAACCTTCTATATAAGGCCAATAAGATGTATGTCGACCTCCATATCCCAAATTTGGTTTCGGCTCGGTTACACAGTTTGAAGCAGAAAGGAATTTTATTTAATTCATTTCCTGTTCTTTCTCTTAAGTCCGACCTCGCCATCTCTTGGGAGGTGCAGTTCCGATACAAATTTAATCCAAACATTTTTTTTTCTTTTTCTTATCCATTTATTTCTGGAAATGCAAGTTTCCAAGCCTTTATATATTTTTCAAAAGGTTTATGCTGTCAGAAAATAAAAATAGTTCAGTTCGTATTGTATTTTAATGCTCACTTGCAACAAAATATAATATTGTGATCCGATTTAAATAATATATATATATACACACACACACTTATGCACATGCACACACACGCACACACACATATATATATATATATATATATATATATGTGTGTATATATATACATATATATATATATATGCGTGTGTGTGTATATATACATACACACACACACACACGCATATATATATATATATATATATATATATGTGTGTGTGTGTGTGTGTGTGTATATATGCACGTTTCATTGATTTAGGTTTTATGCAATTTTTTATGTGATCTTATAATTTTTGTTTTTCTTTTCGGTTAATAAATTATATAAAAACTGTCCAATTTTTCTTTCCTTCCGAGCATTTTCGGCTACATATTTAGCCATTTTCAAGGTTAAAATATATGAACTATTAACTAGAAATAGATTGTTGTATGTATGTATTTACATAATGCTTTCATTTTCAAATCACGGTCAAGACATTGTGTCCATGTTCATAGTTGATATGATTGAGTGCTATTTTGTTTTTATTAATAAGTCTTCCATTATTTTTAGCCTTTTCTTTTTACATGTATACGATGCTATTACATTTGGGTAATCAACAAATATGTTATGAATAAGGTCCAGTAGGTCTCCAGGAGTATTTAAATGAGACCTAATTAAGCTATGATCAGAAAATGTGAGTCCTCGAGTCAAAAATGCTGTAGTATGTCTTGTATAATTGTTTATGATTTTTGAGGAATAGAATACCTTAATGAACATCTAAATTCGTAAATAATATTTGTTCTTTTTACTTTTGTTCTAATAGGTGAATTGTTATTTTTAATTATAAGGTTGGCGGTTTGATTTCTTTGTAATAAATAGTCAAATATTTTTGCCATTGTCTATTGATGTTGTTCATTTTTTTTAATAATGTTCTTCATTCTAGTTTCAACTTGTTCGTAATTTTCGTTCATCTGATTTTTATAAAAGTATTAATATTATTGTTTATGTTTATATTCTCGTCGTTGCTATTAGCAACCTTAGATAGAAAACATCGCTCTGACAGAAAGAATAATTGGACAGTTTTTATATAATTATTAACCGAAAAGAAAAAAATAATTGTAAGATCACATGATAAATTGTATAAAAAACTAAATCAAAGCACCTTGTCTGTCATATTCAATTAAATGTGCATGAAAGGAGGATTGCTGCCTAAACACAAACACACACACACAAACACACACACACACACACACAAAAATTCAATTAGTAAAGTTAATGATATAAATAGTGAAAAACATCTCGCAAACAAATTTATTAAAGTTACATTAACCCACGAACCTCTCAATGAATGTTATGATCCTTGTTTTTAATAACTTCAAGTTGTATAAGGTCTTTTTTTTATTTTGCTAGTACTTTCAGCTGTACTTACAGCCATCTTCAGGCATGGAAATTAATTTGTTTTTTAGTAAATCCAGGTAGTAGTGGGACACGAAATATTAAATGCGAATCGAAATATGTTTTTTTTTAGAAATGTGTTATTGTGAAAGTACTAGCAGAATAATATATACATATGCCCTTCAGTTGGAATTGCCTTTTGGCATCATCTCTTCTTATTTTCTTATTGATATTTGTCTCTTTTTTTTTCTGTTTGGGATCGACTTTTGAAGATTTTTAATCTTTCAGATAATACGAGATATGACCAGGAGTATTAATGGATAATAGTATGCGTAGATCAACGGCATCTTTGTTCCCTTTCAAGTGCTACTCTCGGAACTTCACATTCTTATCCCTGCATCTCCTTTGCGTTGTAGCTTAGTTATGGGTGGCGGCGTGATTACGTTGATATATATAACCGATATCTACTTGAAGTCTTTGATATTTGACAAAAAGAACAATAACCTCGTGGACATTTTTTTTTTTTACTTTTTAGAAAAGTCTTCTAGACATATATATATATTATAGGTGATGGGAGTCGGGAAGTGATTTTGGGTAGCTAATTATGGCAAAACTATTTTGTCGACATAAAAACAAATTCAAACTCCCATATTACTGGAATTATAGTGGAATGTATCTGATCACAGCTCTATTTAACCCATTTAAACACACCCGGAAACTTACAAGACTCCATCCGAAACATGCTGGTAGCATTTACAAACATAATAACCCCATCGACATGTAAAAAAAGATTTAAAATAATGCAAGCGTTAAAAAGAAAAAAAAAGAAAAGGCCATCACTTAATAATATTAACAACGAACACGGCCACAATGTTTTAATCGTGTTCGGAAAATAAAACATCTCTATTACACTAAAAACATACACTCAACGCACATATCAAGGTAAACTGAAAAAATAAAATATCGTTGATAATGGCTAAAAGTATAGCCGAAAGCGTTCGGAATTACAGGACATTTGGACAGTTTCTACAAAGAAAGAACAGTAAGATATATAATCCGATGTTCTTATAGATATTTATTTTTACAAAATAGTGCTCAATGTAAATTTACAGAGAATTAATATTATATATTAACTGATTTAAATTTTTTTTTTTTTTTTTTTTTTTTTTGCTAAACAGTTCTAACCATGTTTAGAAATGGAAGCTAAAAGCATCGAATTTAATTTTGTAATTAAATTAAAGACAATAGTTCCATTTCATCCTCAGGCGAATTTTGGAGTAACTTATTTTTAAAATTAGTGGGTTTTAAAGGCACTGCAATAATTCATAATTCACGTTTCCAAGGATACAGAGAAATCCATTCATTCAGACAAGGGGTGTTTGCGTGTTCATTATCACTGAATTTTGTTGTATCAGTTATTAGTTACATTTGAAGAAGGGTTTTCGTTTAGGTAGGGATGTATTTTCCAACGAATTCTGACATCCGTTAAATGCATGTCGTCTGGATTTTTTTTAAATTTTATTGTTAACGGCAAAAAATTCTTACTCATTTTTTTTCTATTTGTATACTTAAAGTTTTTGGGGTGTGTTCAGTTTAGAAAACGTTTTATTTAATTACGATTTAAAAAAATATTTTCACTTTTTAATTTTTAATATACTATATTTCTTTTTAAAACAAGTAAATGTATTAGAATTACTTACAGTATGTAAAATTATTTTCACATCAAGTATAAGTATGTATATTACCAGGTCAAAATTTTTTAAAATTTCATATTTAAATATCATTTTAGTAAAATTTATGACAATGACGGCGAAAAATATATATACATGTGTTCATATTTACATATACATAAGTTAGTGATTACATATATAAATAAATGAGTCAATGTTTACATCTATCTTTCTCTCTATATATCTCTCTCTCTCTATATATATATACACACACACACACACACACACACATATATATATATATATATATATATATATATATATATATTCATTACACAAACATTACACCTGCTCGTTTCTATCTCCTTCCTAAAATGCACAAAAGCAACAACCCAGGAAGCCGGTCATTTCATTGTTCAACTGCCACACGACAAAAATTTCCAAATACGTAGACTATTACATACAACCACTAACTATGGAAGAAAAATCCTACATCAGAGACACAACAGATCTACTAAACAAAATTAATCACATACAAACAGTTCCAAAGAATGCTATTGTAGTGACTATGGACGTAAGGTCACTCTATTGAAACAGTAAACACATCGAAGGGCTAGCCGCCACAGAAGTTATCATAAAGCTCATGGAGCATGTTCTTACATTGAATACTTTCAACTTCAATGGAGCACACTACCTTCAAATAAGAGGTTGTGCCATGGGCCCATTGCAGCTCCATCATATGCTACAATATTCATAGGAAAATTTGAGGAGACCCATATCTATCCCATCATTGGTAGCGACTGCGTATTCTATACAAGATATATCGATGATATATTCTTTGTATACACGGGTAGTGATGACAAACTTACCCAATTCCTTATGACCCTAAACACAGTGCACGACTCAACTAAGTTTGACTATGAAAAATCCACAACATCAGTAACATTTTTAGACACCCGCATTTACATAGATGAAAACAGGAAACTACAAACGACACTACACACTAAAATCACCGACACCCACAACTATCTACATTCTAAGTCTTCCCACCCTAAACACCTCAAAGAGAATCTTCCCTATTCACAAGCACTTAGACTCAGAAGAATATGTTCCAACAATGAAGAATTAAATAAACACATTGAAAATCTGGAGCATCAATTCACAACACGTGGCTATAAACAACACCTAATCATGGAACAAATAAATAAAGCAATTTCCACACCTAGAGAAGACACCCTATTATACAAGACTAAAAATAAATCTAGCCGCATTCCTCTAGTAACCACTATCAACCCCACTCTGCCTCCACGATCCCAAATAATCAAATGTCGCTGGGAAATACTACATCTCAAACCAGACCTAAAAAAATTGTTTATGGAACCCGGCCTTCTAGCATATCTCCGGGGACAAGGTAATCCGTAATAAACTAAGAACAAAAAAATCAGGATTTTCCCAACCATGTAACAACAAAAGAAGTTTACGTTGCAACCGTATTAAACACACGAATTCATTCACTAGCTCAATAACTAAATCTACTTCCAAAATCTACCACGATTCTAACTGTAGAAGTCATAACATAATTTACCTCCTAGAATACACACTATGCCAGAAACAATATGTAGGAAAATCTAAATGGCTCTTTCACTACAGAATTAATAATTATCGCAATCGAATTAAGTCGACTCCCCATGAAAAATTATTACCTATAGAACATTTCCGTTTAGAAAAGCACGATTTCAAAACCCATGCCAAATTCACTATAATTGAGAGAATAGAAAAGTTCAGAGCAGATAACATTAGAAAGATTTTAGAGTTTCATGAAAATAAGTGGATACAACGTCTAAAAACACACTATCCAACCGGGTTAAACCATAAATTTAACAATATAGACAGTACTAATATATAATCCTACAAATCAAAACCTACCCACATTTCTCATCCACACATGACAGACATGCTTACGGAGGTTTTAAGGCCTCACACTTATACACAACCCACAGGAACATACACACTTACACACATCATACTCACTCACTCCCTAATGAGCCAAATGATAACACACACACACACATCAATATACACACTTACACATATCATACTCACTCACTCGCTAAGACACACACAAACACTTAACAGAGACACATTCCCTCTCCAGGACCAATACAACTGTCAAACTGACCAGAGAATTCATAGCAGCTTCCAGCTCTTATCTCAAATAACAACTTAAAAGAGACTTTTTGACCAACACAAGGAATGTTAAAAGATTCATGTTAAAAAGATAAAAAAATTAAAAAAAACAAAACAAATGAAAACTACAGACAAAAGTTCATTTTCTCCATCAAGACATTCATTTCTGTAGTTCACTGTTACCAGCAAGCAGAAATATTTTTTTCTCCTGATGATGGCCATTTTGGCCGAAACTAGTTGAGGAATCTAAATGAAATAATAATAAAAAAAAATGAAAGAATATTAATCTACAACCCAGTGTGTCTGAAAATTTAAATTTTTTAATATTTTTTATTGTTCAATATATATATATATATATATATATATATATATATATATATATATATATATAGAGAGAGAGAGAGAGAGAGAGAGAGAGAGAGAGTGAGAGAGCGGGAGAGAGATAGAGAGAGGTTCTTCTACCAAGTGTTGAAATATATTGATTGTGTTAGTTTCTAAATTGTCTTAAAAATGAATAAAAAAATGAATTATATTTGCGCAAGTGAATTTTGGTCTGTGGTTTGAGGGCATGTCCGTAATGTTAATGCTCAATGAAGTCTGCAGATAGTAATAATGTTTCTAGACTTATACCCTTTCTTAAACATACTCCATGCCTCTTTCACTTCAATGCTGTCCACGTCAGTGTGGCGATTATCGAATCTTTCTTGTAGATCGATACTGTATTTTCATGAATTCCAACAGTTCAATGGCGATCGATATGAAGTTCGATACAGAACGAGCTAGAGAGTGACAGACAGACAGAGAAATAATATATAGAGTTTAATTTCATATATATCCATGTTAGATTGACACTGAAGAAAGATTGCTGGTCCAAATTTCCTACTTGCCGAAACAGCATCCAAAACCATCGCTTTTCTCTGAGCGCATGAACTAAACATCCTAAGACGCAACAATACTGCATATATATATATATATATATATATATATATATATATATATATATATATATATATATATATATATATACGTACATGTGTGTGCAGGGCTAACATATATTTGCAAGGTATGACATACTTCTCGATAAAACTGCTCCAATAATATGGATGCAGCGTATGTAAATATGAAAGTGTACACCGAGGTTAACGTAATATTGTCGCTGTCTTTAGACTGTTGCTTTCCGAAAGGACCTGCTCAAATCTCACCATGGCGCATTGTTAGTAAGTTTCTGTGCTTAAGTAAATGGAGTTCAATGGGGTTTAAGCATACTAGCTTTTTCAATCTGTTGATCATTACAAAATCTGTGATTAGAGTCTGTTCATCGTAGGGTGTAGTATAAACCACAAATTCTCTTGCTGTTGAACGAGATAACCTACCGATCAGTTAAGTTTGCTCGGAAAATGAGTATCCACACATAATATATATGTATATATATATATATATATATATATATATATATATATATATATATATAGAGAGAGAGAGAGAGAGAGAGAGAGAGAAAGCGAGATAGACAAATATAGATATACAAAAAATAATTGATTTCTTTTGTCTTTTCTATTTTTTTTTGTAGTTTCGGTCTGATGAGAAAGATTAAAAACTTATCTGCTGAAATAAATTTATTACCGGATTTGCCGATGATGCGTTAAGTCTTTTCCTTTGATGTACATCATATTTATTCCGTATATAATATATTGAACTTCTACAGGGATCAATCTTTTTAATATTTCATTAAAACACCTACTTGAATTAACCTTTAATATTATTCAACATATCTCTCTCTCTTTCTCTCCATATATATATATATATATATATATATATATATATATATATATATATATATATATATATATATATCGGGTGTAACAGCAATATATCCCAGTTGTTAGATTAAGGTGTGAATCGTTGTAACTTAGTAATGATGAAAAATATCTTACTGGAATTATACGAGGTTGTTATTGCACTATTGGGATCTACTTAGAGCAATAACAATGTATAATTACTCTCCAATCTTAACAGAATAATCGTGACAAATTAGATCATCAACGAAATTGACAGGTTCATAATTAATTAATTAATCATACATAAGGAACGGAAGCTCATGAAGGATTGAAATAATGTTCATATATATATATATATATATATATATATATATATATATTATGCCCGTATAATCTTCCAACTTATTCAAGATGATCCTCTTCGTCTGTAACCTTTTAACTTTCTTTCCTGGTGTAAGCATGTGCCTGACATGTTTCACGTGCAATTTCATTTTAAAGTCTTTTTTCACTGCTCTTTAGACTGTCGTAACTGAAACTCCTTTCTCGCGTATCAAATGTCTTATGAATTGAGTTGGATCTTTTATAATTGATCTCTTTAGCTCTTAGTAGAAATGATGATCTCTCTTCCTTGTGTGACCTCCTGATCCAGTTTTCATCTCTGCTGTTTCATCTTTTTTGAAACTTACCATTCTCTTGATGGTTCTTGAATGGACTTTGAGGATGGAAGCCAGACTATGAATCTTGGTATCATTACCGAACCAGAAACTAGTCGAAGATAATTCAGATTTTTATGTAATTCTTTGGTAGTGTGTTCTTTAAAGTTAAATTTCTTTGAAACAATATTGAGCTTTTTCTGTTTATTTTTACATGCGGACTGATGTCCTCATCATTGATGTTATTATCACTGCCTTTTGAAATCCATCAGGAGTCTATCCGGGAAACCTACAGGCAATCCCGAATTGAACTCTTTACTGGGGTAGATTCTTCTCGGCATCTCTCGTCTGGTTCTTATTTTTAATACTGTTCACTTATTTTCGCCCTGTTTCCACTAAGCCCAGGGATTGAACACATGTCATCAAATTCACAAACCTACTGTTTGACCCATCAGGTTAGTGTCCCATAAGACAATTTGATATGAAGGACCTGGAGCTATAAATTCTAACGTGCTTGTTGATGAGGACGAGTGCTGTGATTGTTTTCCTTGACTATACTGCTTGAAGTTTTTTCTCTTTTAGTTATAGCTGATACTGCTGTTGAAGACTTGCTGTTGCTTCCTTTCTTTAATAGCTGCACCGATATCGGATTTATTTCTATCCTTTTCCTAATAAGAAGATCCTCATAGCTTGGCATATGTGCTGATTCTTTCAGATTTCTAATGCTCCAGTTTTATTCCTTATATAGTATTTCCAATTCATTTCAGGTTTCATAATTAACTTTTTCCCTCCATACATGATCTGGCATGTCTGATTTCATTGTCTCACCTCTCACTACGGCTTTTCGATGTTCCTTCAGTTTTACTAGGCTATTAAGATCTCCCTATGTAAATATATGGAAAATGTCCGAACATCGCCATATACCTTGACTTTACATCCAGCATAAAGTATATTTTGACTTTTAAGTACAGTGATTGAAACAATTATTGCAGTAACAAAACACAGGGCCAAAAATTTGAGAGACTTTCTGAGGTGAAAATTTTGTTCTTAGTTGAACAATTACTTAAGGGTAACATAAATTATTTAAGTAACATTTGGCATTTCCGAAATATTGTAATTATTTATAAATTCAGTGTGAATAACATCCTTGCATTTTAGGAAAAAAATCATACATATGTGAAAAATCATCTTGAATTAGTAATGTCTCAGCTGGTGTAGATACATGCGTATAAGTATAAAATGATTCTTATCTTTATTGCAGATGTGTGTAGCGTTACCATCACTAGTTTGAAAAATGGAAGTGGAGAACCGAGATCAAATACCGACTGAGTTAATTACTATTAATTGAGCACTAATGCTGTTTGGAAAGGCATGAAGCTATTTCTTCCCTTACTATCTAAAAATAAAACAACCATTTCGGCTTCATTGCCAAACTGTCGAGTAAGAAATGTGTTTGAGTACAAGAAAAAAAATTGCGTTACTTTGAAGACAGGCTCTTGTTTTTGTTACATTTTTGAAAGCAGACCCCGATGTCTCATGATAAGATAGAATAAAATAAAAGGCGTGAAGAAAGGAAACATGAATGGGGAGATATTTGCCAACCATAGAAACAAGACCACGCCTGCAGAATGCCATTTTAAGTTTTCCTTATCATTTTCATAGTGTAGTATTTTGTTGTCATCAAGTATTTTCTTGTATAGTGAACGTGGACAGGAATATGTTCTTAAATGTTGTGCAACAGAACTTGTATCCATATGAAGTGTAAGACGACTTGGTAATGCTATATATGAAAAGCAACCAACCAACACTGAACCAAATTTATTACGAGTGTAGCAGCAACGTTTCAAATGCATTAAACAAGACTTAATGCCATTTGGCATTTCTACCAATTTCTAATCAGCTCCCTTAGTTTGTGACGCTTGTTTTTCCAAAAAAATTTCAGAGATACAACGGATAAATTAAAATTTGCACAAAAATTATAACAGATCGCGCTCACGCTTGTTTTTAAGAAACGCCACCACAACGATCACAGTTACAATAAGTCTGTCTTTGTAATTCATCCCTGGGGAGGATCATGGAGTATATCGAATTTACTTTGGTATGAAAAAACAACGGCGCTTTACCTGATAAATTTTAACATGAGATCAAGAAACTGACAAGTGAATTAGAAAGGATTATAATAATAAAAATGACATAATAATATGTTTATATTATTCAATGAATCAATGTATACAGAAAGATCGAAAGTCCACCGTACAGCAAAATTTCAATGTAGAAGTAAATGGTTTATGTCTTCTCGCAGAACACATTTTGTATACATTCCCCGCAATATCCTTTGGATTTTTTACAAATATTTTCCATCCAAGATCAGTGAGCCACTCAAAGTAGTATTGCTGGATGAGCTTGTAGTATGGACGCAAAAGGAGAAGGCAATGACTGCATATTATGAAGCTATGTAGGATAGGTAAGCGTTGACCCTAGACTTAAAGAAGTTAAGATTATAACGATCAGAAAAGTATTCACTCAGTTGTATGTTCCACAAAGCATCAGATTTTCTGTATGGAACTTCCTCTTTACAAATGGAACTTGGGGGAATGAGGGTGATTCGATCATCTGGACGTGGCATGGCTGATGCGACCTGTAAAGGACTGAACTAGTAGAGCTATTAAGTGCAGCTCGTTAAAAATTTTACCATGGAAATAACGATAGAGTTGTGATAGGCATACAGCGTTTTAGTTGTGGGGAAAAAGGGCTGTCGCGTTAAAATAGTTAATCGCCGGGAAGGTAGAGTAAACGTTTGGAAGACTGTCAAATCGTGTGATGTTTCGACAGCAAATTCCAGATATAGCATCAATACACAATTCTTGGTCTGACTTGACTCATAGATATGTACCAAGATTGATTGATTGATTCGTTTTTTACGGCTTATCAACCGTTTTCGGGTTATTTAAAGCCAGAACATATTTTTAAATTGTAAGAATCTTTTTGAGATAATAATGGTTAAATGATACATCTTTTAATAATTAACCTATATATATATATATATATATATATATATATAACTTTTCTACTACGCGATCCGCACATTAAAGCTTACAGTACCTTGTATACCCAAGAGGTCAACCATCTAGGTATGACTAGGGTCAACGTTGCTCAACTTTACTGAACGTAAGTGTATATAGCACAAGCATCAAACCAAACGTGGTTGTAAATGAACAAGAGAGATTCTGGCAAGAAAGTTTGCGACAGCAATTGATTTACTATAATAGTTTTATTTCATGGCTACTAGTAAAACCAATGTATGTTTCAAAGATGGTTACGTGTAGTGCTAAGATAATTCGTTTTCACAGAGAAACGTATATATGTGTCAATATTTGAAAAGAAAGATTTAAAAATTGTGGATACAAAAATATCAAAGGTTGAAGCGTGTGCAGATACATGAAATGAAGAGAACATAACACTAGTGACTATAATATATTCGATGTCATTAAATGTTTTCCTTTCAAGTTACTTGTGTAAATGCAATTAAAGCCGGAGTATAGCCAGATAAAACCGATGGAAATTTTACAGTAACAGCATTAATGATTTTTTTCTTGCCTATGCCTACAATCAGCGATCAAAAGACTGCAACCTAATTCCCTATTAACGAAGACGTAATCAAGCGAGAAAGGTCGGAGTTACTGTCGGGGTTGTTTCCAGGCTTGAGCAGTTGTCCATCACCTACTTTCAGAACAATGTCATTGTTTACAGGTCAAACAGGACAATATACGCTTACAAGTTGTATACTGGGGATTTCTTTCGGCGTTTCGTCCATTTTTCATGATTAACCGGAAGCAAGTGGCTTAAGAAAATCTAGGCTTGCAAATGTAGGACGTGAAATCTCGGCACCAGCGTGAAATCACATTGATTACAGATATGAATATTGATCGAGAAATTCATTTTTGTAAATGTTGCCTTTCTTACGTATGAGTCTGTCTCATAATTGATCGTCACTCAAGTAGGACATGGCGCATCAATATTATCATATACATTTGCATCTACAAAAGAACATGCGGAAATATTTCTGGATAGATAGATAGATAGATAGATAGATAGATAGATAGATAGATAGATAGATAGACAGATAGATAAGAAAAGACTGGGATAGATAGATAGATAGATAGATAGATAGATAGATAGATAGATAGATAGATAGATAGATAGATAGATAGATTATGAACATAGATAAGAAAAGACTGGAATAGATAGATAGATAGATAGATAGATAGATAGATAGATAGATAGATAGATAGATAGATAGATAGATAGATAGATATGAACAGACTGGAATAGATAGATAGATAGCTAGATAGATAGATAGATAGATAGATAGATAGATAGATATGAACAGACTGGAATAGATAGATAGATAGATAGATAGATAGATAGATAGATAGATAGATATGAACAGACTGGAATAGATAGATAGATAGATAGATAGATAGATAGATAGATAGATAGATAGATAGATAGATATGAACAGACTGGAATAGATAGATAGATAGATAGATAGATAGATAGATAGATAGATAGATAGATAGAGAGAGAGATAGATAGATCTATACGAGCACAAACATATATTTATAAACTATTAATAGATGTGTGTGTGTGCGCGTGCGCGCGCGGAAATAGTTTCTGATGTAGAAGAATTAGAATGGATGTCTTTAAAGATCACCTCTTGTTAAAGTATACACAGAGGAAGAAAGAGTGAGTGAAATAGTGGGGAAAATTTTCAAATATCTTGCAGACAGCGGAGACTGGATTCCTGGAAACGATTTAGAAATTCTTTGATTGTTCCACATCCCTGTAACAATGAAATTTTTCCCTGGCATTTATAGTGTCAGATCGTGTCGTTTCTTTCGATATAAATCTTTGGTGGGAAAAGGGCAAAGGGGAAACGATGCCGAAAAAGAATGGACAATCTTACGCGTAGGATTATCTACTTCATATAAAACCGCTCCTTCAGTCATGGAATCAAAGCAGGTCAAAATACAAAGAAATAATCTTTCTTCAGATGTCATTGCAGACTTTGTCGAACAGATTTTTCTGTAGAAAATCTACAGTTTCTAAACGAGAATAAATCCACAGAAATCATGTAGACTGTGACAGTCGAAATGCTTTAACACTCACTGATTTAAGATATAAACAATAAATATATATGACTATATTTCTGAGATGGGCTATTGTAACTATTCACACAATTTGGTCTGTTTTCTTCATCGTTATTGCCATATACACGACGTTTCGGTAGTTGTACGCTCTGGTATTCTTCAGATGATATATGTAGGAATTTCGAACCAAACCATTTATTTTATCCCCGGGGTTAGATTGTTCGAATTCTACGTCTCAAGTTTTTTTTTCTTTTTTTTTTTTGATATCTTAGTTTAAGTTATTTCCTTTTAGCAACTCAATTCTCCAAGTTGTTGTTCACCTTTGCTGTGACCAGATATTGGACTCACAACTCTTTCGGTCAAGTTTCTTGATCCCTTCAACCAACGCTTTTATCCCCTAGTAATATATATTTCATTTAATTTAATACTAATACAATATATGCTTCAAGATACCATCTCCTGCCGTCAATGATATTTTATCTAATGTTTATTTTGTGCAACAATATCTTCTAAAGTTTTGAGTCTTTCTTTGCATTGTGTCTCTAACGTTATCTACTATATATTAGTCATATATTGGTAGTTGCATTTTGGTTGGTCGTGATGTGTTTGTCAGTGTGTACACAAAATTCTTAATGTTCATTCAGATTTCCAGGTTTCTGTTCTGCCAAATCTTCTCCCCATTGAACCTTTTCTATTGATATCTACATGCAACCTATGTGTTCATTATAAACTTTCACATATTTGAGATCACATTTATACAGATTCTGTAAATTTAAAGAAATGGTTAAATCCTAATGTTCAGACATTACACGGTCTAAGAGCCACTCATAATAGAGTAACTAAAAGATGTAAGTGATATAAGAGAAAGACAGAATAGAAAGAAGTGAATATTATGAATTTAAAGTGGATATATAGAGTTTGACCTTGAAGAGTCAAAGATATTAGGTTGGTGCAAAAATAATGTCGTTTTCTCACATAGTAACATATGTGAGAAAACGACATTATTTTGCACCAAACTAATAGTAGTGTTCAGAGAAGCATGCGCACATCAGTAGCTATTTCAAGTGCTGAGAGGAAATTCTTCCTTACAAATGGAATACGAACGAAATCTGAGTGATCCGACTCCGTGAACGTAACATGAAGTTTTAAAAATTTTATTGATACATTCATATTCTACGGCTTATCAACTGTTTGCAGGTTATTTAAAGCCAAAAGATACTGATATATTATAAGAAGTTTTTTTAGATAATAATGGTTTCAGCAATAAAAATATTACTAATTAACCCATAGCGGGGGAAGAAGTGATGGTTACCTTTCCTAAGGGTATTTTCATGCAAATGAATAGAACGAACCCAACAGGAATTGGAACTAGATTTTCCATTTAACAATTCGCAGCTATTTTATACTACACTAGCCACACGTCAGAGCTTACGGCCCCTGGTATTCCCAAGCTGTCACCCATCTAGTCATTGACTAGGCTCGACGTTGCTTCACTTTGGTGGTCGTACGAGCATATGGCAGAAGCACTATAGCCAATGTGGTTATAATATTCAAACATGGGCGAATGTTAGACTGATCAATGTGTATGATAGATTCGAATGAGAACAATTGTCCATCACGACATAGTGAAAGGAAAATCATATCCACAGATTTAGCAATTGATTTAATATAATGGTTCAATTTTATGTCTAACATTAAGCTAAATGTATGTTTCAAAGTTGGTTACGTGTAGTGCTTGGATAATTCATTTCAAAGAGAAACGTATTCATATGTCAGTATTAATACTCGGGCGTTTATTTAACTTATTTAACCGAATGGACATTTACCCTAAAATCTAGTGACGTATTTACATGTATGTCACAATCTTTATCGTAATGTGCTACATAGATTTATATTTATTTACTCTATTCATTTATAATGTTTCGTTTTTTTTGGCAGACTTTTTTGAAAATCTATTTTGTATATATTATATTTTACTTCAAATATTACTGTAAGATGATAAGTATTTTGAGAAAAAGCACATTTTACTACAGCAAAAATTTTAAGGTACACGATATAAAAGATCTTTCAATTTCGCTTCTAATGATCATTATCTTAAAGGCATGAACAAGATTTTCTCTTACTGTTAAATACGAATTTAAATAATTAGGTGCTACTTTTTATCCAAATACACTCAAATATTTTCAAAATACTTCTTTCAATAAACAAATATTGAAAGAAGAAATCTTTTAACTTTAAATTTAGATTTCGTAATTTAATCACTTGATATTCAGTGGTAATTATTAGTCCTCCTATTCTACCTTATAATACTACTAATTAAATGCTTAAAGTAATGCTTGTTACTATATTTACTTGTATATTTTCGGTGAAATGTTCGTCGGTCAAATTTCCGTTCGACCAAATGTCCGTCGGCCATTAGTCCGTCGGCCAAATTTCCGTTCGGCCAAATTTCCGTTCGGCCAAATGTCCGTCGGCCAAATGTCCGTCGGCCAAATTTCCGTTCGGCCAAATGTCCGTCGGCCAAATGTCCGTCGGCCAAATTTCCGTTCGGCCAAATGTCCGTCGGCCAAATGTCCGTCGGCCAAATTTCCGTTCGGCCAAATGTCCGTCGGCCAAATGTCTGTCGGCCAAATTTCCGTTCGGCCAAATGTCCGTCGGCCAAATGTCCGTCGGCCAAATTTCCGTTCGGCCAAATGTCCGTCGGCCAAATTTCCGTTCGACCAAATGTCCGTCGGCCATTAGTCCGTCAGCCAAATTTCCGTTCGGCCAAATTTCCGTTCGGCCAAATGTCCGTTCGGCCAAATGTCCGTCGGCCAAATGTCCGTTCGGCCAAATGTCCGTCGGCCAAATTTCCGTTCGGCCAAATGTCCGTTCGGCCAAATGTCCGTCGGCCAAATTTCCGTTCGGCCAAATGTCCGTCGGCCAAATGTCCGTCGGCCAAATTTCCGTTCGGCCAAATGTCCGTCGGCCAAATGTCCGTCGGCCAAATTTCCGTTCGGCCAAATGTCCGTCGGCCAAATGTCCGTCGGCCAAATTTCCGTTCGGCCAAATGTCCGTCGGCCAAATGTCCGTCAGCCAAATTTCCGTTCGGCCAAATGTCCGTCGGCCAAATTTCCGTTCGGCCAAATTTCCGTCGGCCAAATTTCCGTTCGGCCAAATGTCCGTCGGCCAAATGTCCGTCGGCCAAATTTCCGTTCGGCCAAATGTCCGTCGGCCAAATGTCCGTTCGGCCAAATGTCCGTCGGCCAAATTTCCGTTCGGCCAAATGTCCGTCGGCCAAATTTCCGTTCGGCCAAATTTCCGTCGGCCAAATGTCCCACGGCCAAATGTCTGGCACAAGGTGAGTATTTGAAAAGTTGACAAAAAATATCAGAGGTTGAAATGTATCCAGAATATTTTCAAGAATTATTTTAAGATAAAATAGTTTTAGCGATACTAGTCTTACTAATTAACCCATATCTGAGGGGAAAAGTGTTGGTTTTCCGAGCTTATTTTCGTGTGAGTGAATATAATAAACCCAGCGGAAATTCGAACTCAGATCTCCGATTAACAGTTCCGAGTCATAATTACATCACCCACACATACAAGTTTACAGCCGCTGGTATTTTCAAGTTGTCATCCACCAAAATACTGACCAGACTCGATATTGCTTAACTTTGGTATTGATTCAGGATTGGTGTTTCAACGTGATGTCACCGTAATTCAGCCTGGAAAGTCCTTTGGAAATAAAGTGCGAACTTCATCTGAACATCTGTTGCTTTTTTGCATTTTTTTATCAATATTATCGAGTTAGTGACAGAATTTTGTAGCATTATTTTGTCTAGATTTGTCATTACTACATTTGGAGCTGATATACCAACACATGATTTAGTTTCACATATGACTGAAATTTGTGGTATATATATATATATACATCTACTGAAAGATAAGATTGTAACGCGTCTATGTATAGAATTGCTCGGTGCTTTGTAAATTTTAATCGTTTTTACGTTAGATTCAAAAGTGAGGTAAAACAAAAGTTTTCCTGGTTTCATATTCTTTTGATTGTGAAAAGGCAACAAATGGTATGAAAACATCAAAAGAAGACATGGACCATTTATGTTGATGGTATCATGGCTGATAGTACGGTTCATAAGTGGTTTGCTAGGTCCAGAATTGTAAATATTGATCTGGTAGACCAAGAAATGACTAGCAATCCTCATAATGAGCATAACAAAACATTGATTACAAAAACTGCAAAGATACTTCAGTAAATTCCTATGAATATTATTATTTAATATGAATATTATCATTTAATATGAATATTATCATTTAAAAACATTGAGATGCTAGAATAAATGTAATGATTGAATACATTAAGATTTAGCAGTAAATAAATTAATGGATGTTATCCTATGCAAGGCACAGTTGGAGCTAGATGTAAGAGAGGACGTCAAAGTAAAAACTGGTTGAACAATGTCAAACAATAAACAGACATGTCTGTACAAGAATTGTTGATGGAGGCCGTTGATAGACCGTTGTGGAGGAGATTTAGTCTGGCTTCTGAATTCGGATCCCCTCCCATTTAGAAAAGTCAAGGGAATGATGACGAGGAAATTACTGGATAGGATTTTCATCTATAATTCCCTGCTCAAAGACAACAAAATAATCTCATTTTTGCAAGGGTCAATCGCAGACTATGAAAAGTGGATTGTTTACAGCAATGTGGAGCAAAAGAAGTCAAGGGGAAAACGAAACGAGCAACTGATAACTACGCTCAAACAAGTTTGAATTTCTCTAAAATTTACCTTCTATTATTCTTTGGTTTCTCATTGTTGAATTTTGCATCACGAATTATCAGGCTTATTTTCTAGAGAAAATACATTCTATAGATATTGATTTTCGATTTAACCTAATGATCATTTTTGCAATGTCTTTTATTTTCTCCATTAATGCTTTAGTTGGATTTTACAATTGTTTTGTATTATGTGTAGGAATTTCAACTTTCAACGAACATATCTAGATGTTTAACTAGTGTCACCACCTCGGATACGATGACATTTACATACCTCTTTGTATGTGGTTAGTTTTGCACTAATTCCTTTTCCTTATACATATAATATATGCATCAGTGTGGTTTTCTTGTCAGTGTCTGTTTTGTGATACATCATTAAATTTTTTTCGTCCATATTCTTTACAGACGAACGTTTCGTATCATTTAACGTTATTATTTTTGTTTTCCCAACTTGGTTCTATTCTGGCTCAAGTTAAATTTACAATAACCCTTTGCGTTCTTCTATGAATATGTCCGCCATTTCCATAATTATTCGTTACTTCGTCCTATGCACGTTGTCTAATGTTATATTTCTTCTTTGCTGTGCTATCCCTTTGGATCGATAAGTTCGAAAACTGGTAATTATGTCTGTTTTCAAAATGTATTTCCTATTCAGATACATTCTATTTCCCATTTCGTAGGGATTACATTTTAAGGGGCAATCAAGAACCAGCGTTACACTCTCTCTTCTTTAAAGGAAAACTCAAGAAGAAGCCTGTCATAATCTCTTCTTTAAAAGAGCAATAAGGAACAATCATGTTAAAATCTCTCTTCTTTAAAGGTTAAATCAAAAAGAAGCATTTTATACACTTAATATAGGCGCAATCAAGAAGATGCCTGTTACACTCTCTCCCTTTTAAAGTGTCAATCAAGAACAAGACTATTATATTCTCCTCTCTCTTCTTTAAATGAGCAAACAAGAAGAAACCTGTTATACTCTCTCCCTTTTAAAAGAGCCATCAAGAACAAGCCTGATATACTCTCACTTCTTTAAAGGAGAAATTAAAACAAAACTGTTATATTCTCTCTTCTTTAAATGAGCAATCAAGTACAAACCTCTTATACTCCCTCGTCTTTTGATTTAAGTTTTCGATTTCTACAAATGGTCGCCTTTCCAATATATTTTATATTATCGATTAATCATATTGATTTTCCCATTTTTTTTTGTTTCCGATGTTTAGTAAATTCTCTGTGAATATTTAATTTATTCCTCCGCTCTCGTCTCTCATCCTTATTCATTATTTTGTAGCACCCTTTACCATTCTTGCAAATATTATGGCATATGTTTAAACTAATTTACTTATGATATACGTTACACAAATGTTTAAATATCCTACAATTCTGACATTTGTCTCTCTTATTCCTCAGAGACGAAATTAAATGTGTTTGCTATTTGAATTTCTTCTTCAGTTACTAAATGAATTGATATATTCATCACTTTTTATTTCCTGAAATTCTAGCAGCAACCAAACGGGACAAATCGATTTTCACATCGGCTGAAAGTGTTTGATAAAACGAAAAACTTTGATAAACCTCGGCTGAATTATTCATGGAATATGAACCTTTGTTAACAATGTATGTCAAGGAAGAAAACTAAAGTATATATCAGCCCAGAGTTAGAAATGACAATTCTAGACAACATAACACGTTGAATAATTCAGGCAATAGTATTTATTACTTGTATGTATGTTTATATATATTTATATACATATATTTGTTATAAAAGATTATAATAAAACATTTTAAAGCGCTACAGAAAAGCTTTCATGTTTCAAAACGGACTGACAGTAATTATTCGAAAAAAAAGAAAAGAAAAACTAGGCGCGTATTATTAAAAACAATGGCTTACAGTCTCGTTTAATTAATCCCTCAAAATCTGAGTTAGGATTAATTTCTAAAGGCATTCTTAAAAGAATAACAATATCTACGCTAGATAAATATTCTGCGAATCTTTGGAAGGACTCGGAAGATACGATTAGATGGTTCCTAAATGCTCCCAATAAAAGATATGTCTCATGAATTGAATCATGATAACGATTCCAATGTAATAAATTATAACCATGAAATATTAGTGTTTGAGCCTTTTATATTATATTCTTGCTCTGTCTTGTACATAGAGCTCTACCTGTATTTATTTTATCCTCTTTGAAATATATATACATATATGTATGTGTGTGTGTGTTTTTATGTTTGTATATATATATATATATATATATATATATTGAAGTCAAGACTTAGAGGAGACAGGTTGTTTCATCCTAGACGCAATCGTCAAGCCAAGAGTGTTGTTTGTTTTCTCGTCTTTAACAGCCGAGTAAAAAAACACTCGTGACCTGACGCCTGTCGCCTTTACGTGTTGACTTCAATGTTCACTTTTATATTTACACACACTCTAAGTCTGATATTGAGAACTATATCCCATAAATATAACACACTTTAAGAGTATATTTCTTCTTATATATATATATATATATATATATATATATATATATTATGTACGGTGGACTCTCTTGTCGGTTTGGACGTTTCTGTATCGCAAAACCCAATTCAACTTTTATCTTTGTGTTGTATGTGACACTTGCGTCCTGCTAGTGATCTGCATACAAGTCCACATTTTGTGGAACACCTAGGAGCTCGAGCCATAGCAACAGGATCATTTGTTGACGCTTGTCGCCATTGTCTGTTCTGTCTTCGTCAGACAATACGACTGATTTCGAAAATTCGTAACAACGTTGCCATCACTAGTGATAACTCCTAACACCTTTTCAGTCACCATTAAACCCATTAGACACATTTCGAATTCTGATTACTGTCCTCGAATTAGCACCTAAATATTCTGATATGTTCGTATTGAAGCACCTAGCGCGAATGCCAAGCAGTACCGTACAACTGACCTTACTATACTTTAGCTGGCGTCTGACTGTCGGTTCCCAGGAACTCATCTGCTTGACCCCTGAGTCAACAATATATATATATATATATATATATATATATATATATATATATATATATATATACATACATACATAACTGGCGTGTTCGAGGACACGCGACTACTAGGCATTCCATATTGCAGACTCTCGCTCAGGCACATTTGTGTCTGTAGTTACAGTTTCTCGGAGCGAGCGTGTTACGTACAATAATCAACAATCTTAACAACGCTAGCACACTCAAAAGCTCGTTCACGATGACTTGTGTCTTCGTGCTAGCACAGCTTTCAACCGACTAAAAGTGTTCCGTCTACTCACAAGACTTCTGCCAACCTGTGCTATGGTATTCAGGAACTTTACAAAGATCCCGCTCGATGGTATCGTCCCTCGTCCAGACAGATTACTTCAGAAAGTTTCCTCCCTAAAATATCGACCATGATGTTATTAGAACTCTCGTCTCATGGTCAGAAAGCGAACGTTCTAACGCTCCCATATATATATATATATATATATATATATATATATATATATATATATATATATATATATATATATATATATATATATATTCTATTAAGACTTATATATATGTGTGTGCGCGTCTGTGTTCCGTCGTCATCAATGTCAGTGGGTCCAGTAATTCAGTTACTCAAACTGAAAAATTAGACTATCCGCGCATATGATTTCATTATAATAGTAAAAGCTGAGACAGAGAAATCAGCACTTTTCGTACGGGCTAAATACGGAGAGTTGGTACATAGTATGTCACAAGGTCACTAAAGCATACTCAGGTTTTTAATTCAGATTTTTTTTGTTTCCTAGACTACTTGCTGAGTAAGTCTACACATCCCTGTATATCCTACTCTTTAACCCAGAGTCGATGATCCAAGGGATTAATAACTTTCCCAATACTATTTGCACATACACGAATTTAAGAAAATAGACTGGAATTTGAACTAGCCCCTCCAAGCCGCTATCCAATACATTGCCTAAACATTCATTACATATATATATATATATTGAAATCTAATGAAGTCCTGAAGGATGAAACTCGTCACCAATAAACTTTGTCATTTTTGTTGTATAAATTCAAATAAAAAATAATGTGAAAAAAAACAATATAAATTAACCCATACAAATAATAAACAAATTAACAAATCACTTCCGTTAGAATAGACGAAATAATATAAATAAGAATAAAAAATAAAATACATAAAAACAAGTAAAAACAATCAACCAAATCAGTAAATAAAGTAAATAATAATAAACAAATTATCAAACCAATCTCACCAAAATAACCGTTAGAATAGACTGCAACAACCAATCCAAAAATTGGACGAAAAAATAGCTATAACTGCTATATATTGATAAAAAAATCATCACTACGCCACTCAAAAATCGAAAACTAAATAGAATAAATAAAAATATACAAAATACAAAATAAATAAATTAAAAAACTAATAAAAATTAATCAAAATAAATAAATAAATGAAGAAACTAACAAGTTGCTCCCGCTAAAATAACCATTAGAA
>OZ010591.1:106943928-106948928 GCA_963932145.1 Acanthosepion lycidas
TTCCCTGGACAAGTGGGTCCAGAAAAAAAGTAAAAGAATTGAAATTAACGAAGAGAATAAACCACGCCCAATATCCTTTACACTTTAAAAATTAAATTTGTCATAAAGAAAATTATACCAGCCCTGAGATGTTGGCAGAGTTAGAATATACTGTATATAGTCCTGTCTGTAAGGAGTTGTGGGGCGAGATGTTAAGCAAGGCTGTTTCGAAATAACGGAGAAACAATTTCTGCGATAACTCCAAAGGAAGATGGATAATTCTTTAAATTTGGAAAGTAGATTGAAAAAGCAGAATAAAGGAACAAAGAAAATCTTTAGTGGAAATGAATGAAAATTAAGGAATCATCAATTCCCAGAACCTTTCATCCTTCACCGGTTTAGGTTGAAGTGCATATCAGCAGAAGACTTTATAGTGCTCAGAGAGTTTGGACTGAGAACCTGCATTAAGTGCCTCAGAAATCCACGTCAGCTACCACGAGATTTCCTGATTCCAAGATTTTGAACACAACTTCTCCAGAAGTTTAGACAAGGCCCAATGCCACTTTGAAGATTCATGCTGGAAGGGTTCATTTTTGTTTTACCAAGTGCTATATAAACAAGTTAAAGATTAACCACGCTAATCTCTCGTTTTATTTTTCGTTGTGAAGATCTTGTTCCATAATATAACTCCCGCCACAGCTTAAACCAGCGCTGCAAGACTACAGCGTTCGATTTTCCATAGATCTGAAATCAAGAACACAACGTGGGTAGTGTTGGGGTGGATCGAAGTGGCCATCAACCCACAACTTCCTTGGCCTCTTCAAAATTCACCCTCCTATAAATATCCCAGATTTCCTATCAGTATCATTAAAACAATTCAAAAAGTTCATTTTCGGGACTGCCATCAGCTTCCTCAACATATTGCCCTTAATCTCATATACGATGTAAATTATTTTAACTATAATTTTAGCGTTGATAAAAGCCTGATTTCTCCTGGAGTTAAACCTTCACATTATTGGAGTGTAAAATATTATTTGAATTGACATAGAATTCATAAATCCTAATTTCTAATGGATTGTGAATATGAATGATATTAACAGTCACTGTATAAATGTGAAACGCCAGAGATCTTATGGAGGTAAACTTGCACTATTTAAAATATTTTAACAGTAGTTTTATCAGAAAGAAAAATCAGGAGTTTTATGGAGTCATGTTTGTACTGTACTTGGAGTTTAAAATATGTTAAGTGATTTTAGTAAAGGGAAAAGACAGGATTCTCATGGAACCAACGTTGTACTGTATTGGGGAGATGTTGAGACAATTCTCCGACCGGGCGTGAATAGACAGTCGTGAAAATCAAAATGGCTCAATACATTCTAGACAGTGCATAACATATTTACATGTTCTTTTAATTCTCACATTGTCACTCGTTTATTTCTTTTGATCACAGCGACGCACGTTAAATATTTTCGGGTATTCTGCGTGTGAAATAATATTCCAGAAATTGGCGCACATTCTATGAACTCCTGACCAACTTGGAAGTGTCAGTATGAAAAATTAGCAGTCTGTTGTTAAATTCTATTAAATTTATTGCTGGAGTATTTAATATCACATTATAATTATGGAATAAGTTTGTAGTCAATAGAAATTCCTTGAATTAATATCTGTTACCTCCAGAATTTCATAAGGCGTCTTGAACTTATGATAAATAATTTGATGGACGTGCTGAGTTCTGGCTACTTCTGTTTATTCCCGGAAGAGAAGTCTGGAATTTAAAAAAACGTTGGGATGGCTGAAACAGTTTGCAGGGAAAGGTTGGTGCCATGATGAAGCGCATAAATAAACGGAGTTAGTTACCGCAACATCGCAAAATCCAATACTAACTTACTTATGCGATGGGAATATCATTGCTAAGTAACCGATTCTAGCCAAGAGATACCAGAAAAGATCCAGTATGGAACATGAACTCAACCATAAATTATATGACCAACCAATTTACTGTTTGTCTGGATACAAATTAACACATGTGTTCAAGTTTTTCCTTTCACTTTGTATTTTACAGAGAACGTTATAGATATCAGATTAGTGTAGCTAAAAGCTAGGAATTTAGTCACCGGAAGTGGATGAGATACGATACTAGCTGACCAACTTTAACTTTCTAGCAAATTTTCTACAGTGATGTTTATTAAATAATGATCAAAATCAGTAGCTTATTAACAATAATCTTACATTTCATAACGACACATACACACACACACATATTTATATATATATATATATATATATATATATATATATATATATATATATGCGTGTGTGTGTGCGCGTGTATTTAGGCAGCAACCCTTCTTTCATGCACATTTCATTAAAAACGACGGACAAGGTGCTTTTATTTAGGTTTTTATACATTTTCTAATGCGATCTAATACTTTTTTTTTCTTTTCGGAAGATAAATTATATAAAAACTGTCCGAATGTTCTTTTTATCCGAGCGCTTTCGGCTATACATTTAGCCATTTTCAAAGATTATATGTTAAAATTATAAATAGTTTGTTGTATGTATGTTTTATTAAATGTTTTCATTTTGCTTGTTTCAAAACATGGAAAATAAAGCATAACATTTAAAAAAAAAAAACATTTACAACCAAAAAAGTTTCCGGTTTCTCTCTTCTTTTTAATATACACACTTTCACTCGTTGGAACTACTATAACCTATTCTTTATATATATATATATATATATATATATATATATATATATATATATATATATATATATATATATGTGTGTGTGTGTGTGTGTGTGTGTGTGTGTAAGTGTGTGTAAAAATATATAGAAAATAGGAAAGAACTCGTTAGGTAAATAATCTAAAGTTCTTTAGTATTTTTGTTATTATTTAAAAAAAAAATAGTGCTCGATACAAAAGTAGAGCATAAATATAATTAGATTCTATATATATATATATATATATATATATATATATATATATATATATATATATATTTATCTTATGCACTGTTACATTAGAACATGCACATATCCACTACAAAATCGCACATTTTTGTTTCAATGTCAAAAAAAGGGAAAACCATTTTTTAGACGTCATCTCAGGTGGGGAATTATGGTGTTACTTTAAATTAATGTTTTGAACGCTGTAATCATACTCTACCTTCTCCTATATTTTGATAATTTGCTCCTGTTAAGGTAGAGCACTTTCTGATATTAATTTAAACTACAAAATGGATAAAATCAAGTTCGACATTTCGCTGAGTAGAGTAACACCGTAGTTCCCCACCTGATGAGACGTGTAAAAAAAAGGTTTTGCCTTTTTCTGACGTTGAAACAAAAATGTGCAATTTTGTTGTCGATATGTGCATGTTCTCATGCAACATTGCACAAGATAAATAAATATTTACGGCTCTACTTTATTTATTGAGCATTATTTTTAAATTAATGTTTTGAACTCTGTTATCCTACTGTTCGTTCTCCTACAATTTCATATATATATATATATATATATATATGTATGCTTAAAAATCCCGAGGTCAGTTGAATCCGCTACTTTGGGTTTAACCTTATGGTATCCTCCTCAAATTTTAAATAAAAAAACTGGCCTCTTGATTTAAAGTTAAAAGCTGTACATGTTATTTTCACTTTTTATCTTATTTTTTATACTTGCATTGAGCTCTTTAATACACTGCTGTTTCCTGGTTTGATTCAACTCTGGCCATTAAACTTTATGTAATATATATATATATATATATATATATATATATATATATATATATATGTGTGTGTGTATATGTGTGTGTGTGTAAACTATTTTTGGATAAAATGAATAAAAAGAGAAGAGGAAAATCTATTGTCAGCCGACGCATTTCACCTCCTGAGGAACTTTATGAAGGCAAAGTAGTATTTATTTTGTTGCATATGTTTATATACAAGAGAAAATATGTCATTTGTTTATCATGGCATTTAAACTGGACAAAATTCATGAATATTCATTATGTGGTTGAAAGGTCAGTCAAAACATGTGGAGGACACAAAATACCATAATTCAAAGTCTGATAAGAGAAAGTAATTATTTTTTTTTATGAAAGGTGACATTGGAATGAAAACGGGGCGTAAATTTATATTTTGATAAAATTCAATAGTGACACTCTCGACAATTTTCCTTCTGAGTAAAACACTTTTAGTTCTTATAAGTGTAGCATTTCATAGATCATAACTGTGGTTGAATGTATTTCTGTGTATGACTAGTGTATTTGATAAAGTCTCATGCATAAGTTCCCTTTTTGTGTTCATACATAGGTTCGTTAAAATTCCTGCCTGTTTCCCCAAATGTATTTTGAAGAACATTTTTAGTAATTTATTTCATATATTCCTGCTTCTGAAATATTGTATGAATTTGTTTAGATCCTAATTATATCCATAATGGCTTTGGAAGTGGTTGTGACTATTTGAATGTTTTTTAGATAGGATAAGTTGTTTGGGTGGGGGTGGAATATTATGTATCTGTGTAAGGAAAAGTTAAACGGAAAGAAACTAAATTAGATCAACTCGACTCGATACCCAAACACATATTTTAGAAAATAAACGACCCCCAAAAAACAGATCGGAATCTCTGTCTGCAGTCTTCTTACTGGCAAAGTAAATTAAATTATTTGGTTAAATAATGGCCTTTTTTCAGCCTGCTATAATATATTCTAATCTTTATTGATAGTTCTACTTGTTGAGTAGATGTTCCTGTTTATTTGCAAACAGTGAAATTGTGCCTACCGGCAAAGATCACCAAAAGAAGTTTTAAACATTAAACCCGAACCTTAAACAATGGAAGCAGTTCATATATTTTTCCACAGTAACTTTTAAAGAAATGTAGTTTATTAACAGAGATATATTTTCGATATTAAACCTTTTGATGTTCTAGAATGTTAGATGTTAATTCCAATGTTTGCAAATAAATATAATTTCAATGTATGATTATCTCTTTATAATATATATATATATATATATATATATATAT
>OZ010591.1:106953928-106973928 GCA_963932145.1 Acanthosepion lycidas
TACACAGTTCTACAATTCATCTAAAACTTTTTCGTTAACAAATAAAAGATTTCTTATGGCAGGAAGATGTAAAACGCAATCAACCTTTGGTTATGTATGAATTCATCCAGATCAGAAATTGTAAGAAATACGGAACTTATGCCGGTCTACCTTCATCTTCAAGACTTGGGTGATAATGTTGCGATTAATTATCAGCAAGGAATTTTAAGAAAATATTGTTGGATTTTACTGGATTTGATCTGTTTTTCCTGTTTGATCAAAACAGGTTTTCAATTGTGCATTCATTATAAGCTCACAGAATGTGAGTTAATTTGGTTCTTATATGCCATTAGAAAGTCGCTATTATATGTCATCAAATGTGAGACTTACATGCCATTAAAATGCGGGTCTCATATGATTTAAAATTGTTTATTATATGCCATTAAAAGTGGTTCTTATATACTATTAACGTATAGATGATATATGTAATTAGAAGGTACATCTTTCTGCATGTAAATATTACGTGGTATAATCCATTAAACTTGAAACTTTCATACAATTAAAATTTGTGTTTTATGGTCTATTAAAATTATTTTATTATATGAAATTATGAAGTGATTCTTATATGACATTAAAAAGTGGATCGTATATGTTATTACAAAGAGATTTGCATAGTATTATAATTTTGTCATATAGACTTTTAAAAAGTTATTTTATGTAATTAAAATTAGTTCGCATATTTCATAAACAAGTGGACATGTGGAGCGTAAACGCAATTAAAATGTGCTTCATATACGCAATACAAATTAGTTCTTCATGCCAATCTGTGTCATAGGCTTTAAATTTACTTATGCATTAAAATGTTATTGATATATTCCATTAAAATCAATGTAACGCACCGAAATAGGTCATATAGACCATTGAAATTTGTGTCTTAGATTATATGAAACAGTGGATATTATTTACATGAAAGAGTATCATTTATACTATTTAAAAAGTGGGTTTTATATACAATAAAGTACTGTAAATGTAAATTTTATGAATGAAGGCGCAGGATTCGCTCTCTTTCTATATCTTCAAAAATTCTTCAAACGTAAAGATATTCTGCCATTCTCGGAGAGAGTCATAGATCGAAAAAAAGTTTGCAAATATGTTTTAAAGCAAAGGAAAAATATTTCTCAAATTTTATGCGAACAAAATGCGGGTAGATAAAATAAATATATATATATTTCTTTTTTTTGATTGGATCGCATTTCACAAAAAAATGTCCGATAAGGGAGTGTGATATTGATTTCTAAAATCAACTTTCTTTGCAGTTTTGTTGCACAATTTTTTGCTAATGTCATCTTTCTATATCACTATTTGATCATTCCAGAGACTTTTATCAGGAAATAAAAAAAATATGATACACATGTCCTTTTTCAGTTTGATAAACATATCAAATGAATTTTTGTACAGTTCGAAATAATCCGAAGTTTGCTGAAATCAAGTGAAAGACAAAAATTTCCCAGTCAAGTTGTAACCAGTTTTATGGTCATTCACGCAGCATATTGTTTCTTTTTATAATGACTTCATATTACATTATTTCTATTCATTAATTCCAGATATATATATATATATATATATTTTTTGGTCAAATTCTACCTCTATTTGATATAACTATGTGCAAAAATTGTTCGAAACAGTTTTTTCGGTTTTATGGAATGTGCTCATGGTAGAACATATATCACATTTTGCGCGAAGAATTGTCTTTGGTCCTGTTACTTACGGTTTATTTCGCCTGTTATACAATCTCTTGGATACCGTCTCTTAAAGAATTCAACCGTCCATCAGAATTACTTAATAACTGGTATATTAAGATGTGAAACGCATACGGAAGTCACACACCAAAGTGACTAATGTATGCAATCTAGTGCAACCGACGTTTTAATATTCACGCTATTAACTGTAATTACCAAGATCTATCATTTAAAGTACTTTCCAAATAAAAAGGATACATATTTTATTTGACGTTTTCTCAAAAACGTTTTCAATAGAAAGTCCTCATTTCCTGCTATCATTGATACTATTAGGTTGGTGCAAAAATAATGACGTAATAATGTCGTTTTTTGACGTTACGTCAAAAACGACATTATTACGTCATTATTTTTGCACCAACCTAATATATAAATAATGCGTTAATGTTCTTATTCATCAATAATTAAAAATGGCAGGCTTGCATGACAGCTATCACTAACCATAAACAAAAAAAAAAAACCTTTCGAAAAAGTCCAATGATCCAAAGACGGATATATAATATGATCTGTCCTGACCTGTCTACAGTAACTTTCTCACAAACGTGCTGTGGCTTCCCTCTGTCTTTTCTACAAATATTTTCATATACAATTGCTCTGACGATTTATTTTCATTGGTGCATCAACTGCATGAATTTAAGCATGCTACTCGGTTGGCATCTCGGTCCCACCCTTTTATTGTATAAACATCTAAATGTAACCGCCTCTTCTACTCCATCAGCTTCTTCTCTCGAATGTCTTGACAGTAGAACTTGCTTCCCTGAAAACTATAATCTTCAAAAATTTGAATATAATGTCAATTGACGTCGTCTGATGCCTTGAACTTGACCCCTATCCTTCTCTTTATCCTTTCTTCAAACACCACTCTTTAGTATTACTTTCACTGTCAGTCACCCCTTGCGTACTAGTGGAACGCCCGCCTTACTTGGGGTGAAATACTTTAAAAGAAAACCCCAAAAAACTAAGAAATTTTGATTCCATCTCATGATAAAACCTTTAAATATATGCTGGCAATATAGAAATAAAGTATCTTAATACAAGGACATTCATTGGTCTTAAAAATTTGTATATATATATATATATATATATATATATATATATATATATATATATATATATATATATATATATATATATATATTCTTGGGGAAAAAGCGTCAGAGCGAAAGAGGGTGGTACATGTCCTACTTCTCATCTATAGAAATGTTTGGCATACCTACCTAATACCCTTGGCAAAGGTATTAATACTCTTCTTCTCCCTCCAGCTATGGGTAAATAGCAGGATAGACTGAGTTTAATAATGGCAACTGGTCTAGTGGAAGGACAACTTTGAATTCAAAACCCGCGGAGAGTCGTTGTAGACATTTGGCACGTAATGCACCTGGTCTCGTTATTCGTCTCAAGTTTGGTTGGTTCGCCACTTTAATCAGATCATATGTGTAGGTGTATGGTTGTCGGTATATATATATATATATATATATATATATATATAAAACACAATTAGGTTATATCACGTTCTCAGATTTACTGTGTAACTTTTTGTAACGCATATTAAGTAGTAATGAAAGAAGAATTTCTCGTCGCCCTTCATTTGCTGTAATTAATTAATTCAATAATCAATCAAAAAGAAAACGAAACTATCTTCTTTGTACGTAAAACCCCAATGTTCTTCTATAGATATTTTTTTACTTATATTATTTAATTTGCGTCCATTAATTTCATTGTATAATTAAAAAAAAGACTTATTTCCTCTTTGCGGCTACTGATTCTTTTAAACTTCTAAAGAACTAAAAGAAATACAACTAAACACTTTTGTTTAAAAGAATCAAATGCAAATGGCCTTCAGCGTTGACACTTGATTCGAATCTGCAAATATCTAAAAGGCATAAAGAAGAAGGCACACAAAATCTTGATCTAAATTTCAAAATGGTTGCTTGAAAGAAAAACAAAAGAAAATGTTTAGTCTTTATCTTTTCTATCTTATATTACCCAGTGAAATAAAAACTTCTTTAAATGTCCACGATATCGGTGTTGTTATTGACTTTGATATCTTCTTCTTCTTCTTCTTCTTCTTCTTCTTCTTCTTCTTCTTCTTTGTTATTATTATTATTATAATCCCCCCATTTCTTTTACTTCTCCTCTTTCTCCTCCTCCATCACCTTCTCCCAATCATTTTTTCCTCATCCTCATATTTTTTTGTTGTTCCTCTCCTCCGCCTCACTTTTGTCTTCCTCCTACACCTTATTTTACTCATCACCAGATTTCATACTACTATTCATATTCTTCACACTACTTTATCTTCTTCACATTCTCCTGATCCTCATATTTCTCCTCATCCTCCTATTCCTCTTCTTCTTCCCCTCCTTCTTCTACTTTTTCCCTCCTGCTTCTTCTTTTGTTTTGTTTGCCGCGTCTCTAAGATGACGGCCATCTGCAGCATATTCCAAAGCGAGCTTCCAAAGTTCTTCAATCACAATACAAATCGCTAATTCGGAAATGAAACATTTAGTAATTTCTGTCTGATGGAAACTTATTCTGGATTCGTAAAAAAACGGTGATGTCTGCTTCAAATAAAGCAAATCGGTCGCTGATTTCTTGTCATCCGGCTGAAATTGGTTCTCTTTCGATCTGTGAAGTTAAGCAGCTTCAAACCTGGTCACTATTTAGATGGGAAGCTTCTTGGAAAATCCTTGTATTGTGTACAGTTTCTTTCAACTTTATTTCATTGCTGATTTTCTTCAGGACATGGGCCATCATGGCTATCCACATTTCCTATAAATTGTAGCTCGAAATTTTTTTTTATCTTTGCTATATAACATATTTCTTGCATTGGCTTCAATTTGTATAATCTCTTTAGCTATATTTTTCGATGTTTCTCTGTCCCTTTTACTTTTTTTGTCATGCGAGTGTCAAATTTTCCAAAGTCATTTTTGCCATTATGTATATCAAAAATTTCAACTGGCTCTTCCTGATTGTATATGAAAGTATTATTTTCTTTCGATATTTGAATCTCTCTCGTCGCTCAAATTTTATGTTCATAATATTCTCAGCGTTCTCCTATAGAAAAAGGTTTCTGTTGCCTTAAGTCTCCTTGTCATTTTCGAAGAAATAATCCAGCATTCACTGCCATGTTGGAGGGATGATATTACATTAAACTAACATTTCCCTGTTTTCTAATAGATTGTTTACCATTTGGAAAGCTTCTTTTGCTATTCCAATGTACCTTCTGATTTCTCTGTCACATTTTCTGTCGTAAGCTTTCTAGAATAGAAAGAAAAAAATATGGTACCACTTCTCATATGAAATATTGTCATCTCAAAAAGTATTTTGTCAGTATTTTAGCCAGAAATTCTTGGGAAATTTAAGTCAACAAAAATACCACTGCTTACTGTATGCATTAGTTTCTTACTTGATTTGCAGACTGACGATCTTTTACGACGTTACTTCAAAACTGAAAACTACAAACGAGTAACATGTAAAAAGCAAATATATACACTATATACAACGCAGATATATTAACATACTTTACACAATGGCAACACCTTCAACTAAATAAATAAGATAAGCAAATCCCGTGTGAAAAGAGACAAATTAAATAAATCATATGATGGATGCATACATCAACATATATATACACACATATATATATATATCCAGGGTCGACGCGGTTTCGTCAATCTTTAGCAAAATGTCGTTAGGTAGTTTATACGCTATTTTCCTCTGTATCTCTTGCCTTCAGTATGTCATGTAAGTGTTAAAATCTCCAAGTCCTCTTACCTCATATTATGTGTTATAGAAATTCCATTTGTCTCTTTCTGTCGAATTATATTTGTCTTTCTTGCTTCTATGTTCGTTAGAAATTCATCATTCCTCAAAGATTCTGTCCATATTACCTTCAGCACCCACTGTAGAATCACATTTCTTTTGCCTTTTGTTTTTATATAAGAAATAATTTCATGTACCTCAGCATTTAGCCTTTTTGAAAATGGAATGCGTTACAGACAAATTGGCAACCAAGTCTTTAAACGAAGAGGCCAAGAGCTGAGTAGAGAATAGAAATTCTTCTTTTTAATGATTTTATGTCACTCAATATGTCTTCCTCTATACATTAGAATTTTACAAGAATATTTAACCATTCTTTTCATCAGAGATTTCATCTTTATTTATTTTTATTTTTTATTTTTTTGTTGTTGTTGTTTGCATGTCCAAGAAAAGATGCAAACAGTTTAACTTTCGCTAGTGATGATTTTTTAGGTTCAATTGATAAAGCGTCCGAACACAAATACCAACCGAGTTTAAGCTGATTTTCTATTCAATTACATCTGTAGGGTTCCAGCCTCGAGAATAGTGTCGCCACTGAACGGAAAAAAATAGAGTTGGGAAGAGACAGAACGGCGAGAAATTTACAATGAAAAGTTTCAGTTGAAGAAATACTTCCCTAAATTTGTTTCATCTGAACGAAGACCCTTTTTATGTGGACTCGAGCACGTCAGGAAGCAGTACTTTCAATAAAACCAAATTGATAACGCCAATTGACTGAATCACGTCACGACTATCATAAGAAATGTAACCGCAAAAACATCGTGCAAAGGAAAATCGCATAAATATTTCCAGAATCTTCTTTCTTTTTATGTGCCGTGTCCTTTCAGGACGTAGGCAACCATGACCCTCCCCTCCCCCATTTTCTTTTTTACTTCTCATCCACTTATTTAAGCCCGCTAAGGGTAATTTGATTTTTAAGCTTCGCGCTAAATATGTAATAAAAATTTGCCGAATATTTATATGTAAGTATAAATATTCGGATTCATTCGCATCGCGGCAGATATTACTGGCGTTCTTTGCCTATATTTGCTTTCGAACAGTCTTGATTATTGCGTACGCAATGAGTCCTCAGTTGCGCAGTAATTGAATCAAGTAAGAACCGTAAAAAGGCCGTTAGCAATATCACAGTCCCCCAAATTTTATCAGCAGCAAATGTATGCAAACAACACCAGTAATGGATGTCGTGCCGTAACGCGAATGAGTCCGAACTTTTATTGTCTATAACCCCTAAACGGTAGATTATATCAATTTTTTTTTTCATTTTCGAATTAAACATGTAAATTTACACCTAAATATAACTATTCAGCAAATGTTTATTAGATAATTAACGCGGGGATTTAAAAGCAAATTACCCCCGCTATTTATGTCATGCGTTGCTTTCCTTTGTCTCTCTTTCTCTCTAATCCACCTGTGAGTATCAGATTCTCCAAACATTCTTTTCTCATTATGCGTCCCAGAAATTTCAGCTCCCTTTTCTTGATGTTAAGTATAAGCTTCCTCCTTGTTTGCATCCTCTCAAAAACCTTATAGTTGCCCATACGCTCGACCCATGATATCCTTTGCAACCTTCTGTAAAACCATACCTCTGTCGCCTCCAGTCTGTTCTTCACCTTTGAGGAGACCGTCCAACATTCGATGCCGTAAAGGAGGACAGATGTCACGTAGTAGCTCAATACCCTTTTCTTTGTTGCCAAAGAAATCCTCCTGTCTCGTAGTATTCTGCCCAGCTTTTGGAATTCGTCTTTGGTCTTATCAATAATTCGGATCTCAACGTCGCTCTTACCGTACTCTGTTAAAACACTTCCCAGATATTTAAATTTCTGCACCAGCTTGATTTCAGTGTTCTCGACCTGTAAATCGCATTTCAGGCTCATCTTTTTGCTGATGACCATGCATTCCGTTTTCTTGTTTATGCTTAGTCCTTTCTTCTCGCTCTCCGTCGCTACCTTCTGTAGAAGTTTTTTTTTTTTTTTTTTAAATTTTGTTTTCCTTGTCTGCTATGAGGATTGTGTCAGCTGCGTCACGATTACTAATTTTATATTTCTGAAGTGGCATTATACTTAGAAAATATTTATGACTGACAAGTTCTGGATGAGTTCTAAATGACTAATGCTGAATCTCATCGTAATAAAAAGTTCAAGTACCTCCCTTGATTAATAATGAAGATAGTTTGGTGCGCACTGGGTATTATGAAGACGAGGGGAGGCCAATAAATATGCAGGTTGACAAATAATCATCTGCTGAATTTTGATCTGAAACTTTCACTGTATAAGGATATGAATTTTATACTCACCGTCCTTTTTTTAGAAACGCTAATCTTCATTTTTATCATTAATCCGAGATTTCGCGGTAGGAATAAGTGGCAGAAATAAAATTAATCGATTCAAAAGAAAGGAGATTCTGCTTGGAAAATAAATATTTGTTTTGTATTATTTACTTTCGTAATTGATCTTGAGCCAAACTAGACAAAGTTTAGTAAAAATTAGTTTCCGTAATTCGATTTTTTAAATTTGATCTCCTTTTTACAAGATTCTTCTAGAAAAAGGAACTTCCTTAAATATATCTTTCGACAGAAAAACATCATCATCATTCTTGATGTTCTAAATACTTTACTATTTTTATATTTCTAAATACTTTTGCATTTTGTTTAAAATCCTCTCTCCTTCTGGACTATCATCGTTGCTATCTCTCCTCTATAGACATGATCCCCCCTCCTCCGCCGGGAATGATTTATTCAAGGGCTGCCAGTGGAGGCCTGAAACTAAATTTTGGCTCTATACCCGGTTATATAACTTAAATACTACTTTTTCTATTAAAATATACAGTGTAATAGATAAATTACATATAAATGGGTTAACAGCGATATCTATTTTTTCAACACTTAACACCAAGCAAGGCAATAAAGCCATTAAGATGCAAGAGAAAGAATAGAAAAAATGAAAATATTAATGACAATAAAAGAACAATAAAAGAATAGGAATTAAGATGAAAATTGATATCGAATTTAATTGTTTGAAAATCAAATCAAAGAGAAATAGGAAACTTCCATAAGCGAGAAACGCAAGAGGTTACATCTAGTCATTTCAACTGTAAACTGTAAAATCATGAAACCTAACCGCCAATCTTGTACAATCTTATATTATCATGAAAATATTTATAGAAAAGGCAAAGGGAAGCAGAGCTTTGGTAAAGGAACTGAAGATACTCTGTGAACATTGCTGATTCTATATGTCATTAATCAAGACTCTCTAATTACACAGCAGAAGCACCTCATACTAATAAAATAAAAGAATTATAACAATATATAGTATCGTTGCCACACCTGGTCTGGTACGCCTGCTATATACCTAGATATTCTTGACAAAATCCAAAGAAGAATCTGTGATGCTAATGGTATTGATGTGGCATCTAGGATTCAATCATTTAACCACCGCATGTAACATAGCTTTCTCGCGCGTTTTCTGTTAATAAATTCTCGATAATTATTCTGATGCGATTTCCTCTTTGATATCTGGACTTCATAAATTTAAGTGGAGTACCACATTGGCTGATTGATCACATAATTTAATTGTTGAAATTGCTAGATGTAAACGTAAGTTCTAGTCGAATAGCATTTTCTCTTACACTTCTAACCTGCGAAAATCTCTACGAAAGTTCTTGCTTTTTTTTGTCAACTACGCCAATCTTCAGCTTACACTGAATCCTTTTCTATTTATTGTCCTCTTCTCCTAATAAGGTTTTCACAGATTTCGTCACTGTCAGTAGTCACCTTGCTTCTCAATGACTTTATCGCCTTGCTTGAGGGGAACTCATTAAAATTAAATTAATAATTAAAGAATTAAATAATTTGAGAAAAAAATGAAGTTGTGTATCGGATGGAAAAGTCGTAAATTTTAGCAAATTGTGCGTATTTTTTATGAAGGTAAGAGAATACACCTTCTCTTCTTCAAAGGAGAACTTTAAAAAAAATTTTCTAGCATCTCCGAATTGCCAGCACCGCTACACTTTTGGGATCATTATTCAATAAATATAATGAATTAGTTATTTCTATAGTTGAGGGCGGTAACTGAAGCCGCAGTTAACGGGGTCACTTTCTCCATCTCTCTCTCTCTCTCTGTATCTATCTATCTATCTATCTATATATATATATATATATATATATATATATATATATATGCCATATTCACGTTTTGGGCAGTTATGTGCTCCGACCTTCTTTAGATGATATACGTTGGAATATCTCATTTTAATTACTCCCCTTTAGTAACTGAACTCTCCAAATTATTTTGTTCCAAGGTATCGAACTCCTGACTCTTTCGCTCAAGTCACTTTTTGGGTTTTACTCAATAAACTCATTTTTGCTCTCGGCTATGTGTCACTGGGGATAATAACAGACAATTTACTTTTATTTATATATTTGTATCTTTATATATATATATACAGTGTAACCCGGATATAAGATACCCGGATATAAGAGAAACCCGGATATAAGATTAACCCGGATATAAGAGACTTCTTTCCCGGTCCCGACAACTCTCTTATATGCGGGTTACACTGTATATATATTTATATAGAGAAGAGAAGAGAGGTGCCGTAAACGTTTTTGTTTGTAATGTGAATTTATTTAGAAAAAATATGCTTTGTTTTACATAATTTTACTACACGGGTTTCTGGTCTCGTGACCGTCTTCAGGTAAAAGCGGAGATTTCCACATATTATTAAAAATAATTAATTTTTTCTTTTGTTTTTCAATGTTAAATATTCTCGATATGAGACATTTTCTGAGATAGTAATCCGAATTTCTTTCTTGAATTTCCAATTCAAGAAAGAAACAGATGTCTTCTGTCGAACCATATTTAGGAAACTATTCCATTCGATCTATCGCTGTTGTAGTGATTACGTTCAACACTGTACTTTAGTATTGCAAGAGATATTTGCGTTGCATTTAACAGTGATCACTCTCTATATGACTGCATTTGCAGTGCCCAAATTTTATCCTTCCACTGAAGGTGACTCTGTTCCCTGAACAATGGTGTATTTGAATTTCATTGTTGTGTTGTCATGTCCTGCTATGGCAACAGAAAACACATTTGAGTGAACTTAACAATACGGCTACTGCAATTGATGGTCCTTGAAAAAGAATGCAGTGGAAAGAGAAATAATATTAATAATGCAGATTGCTAAATGTTAAAAATCGCGGATTCTAACTTTACCTTAGTTATACATTAAAAATGCAAAATATTCTTTTCAATTTCGCCGACAGATATACATTTAAATTCCTGTATGAAAATTAAATATTGAAAGGTATTCTAATCTGATTTTGAAAAATTAATTTAAAAAAATAATTAGATTTGGTTTCATTTCCAGGTTTTCAGTGCTGAACAATTAGAATTAGTAACATTAATAATCGCAAAAATAATTAAATATTGAAAATTATCTTTTATTTACTTATTAAGTTTAATATCGAAAAGAACCTTTCACTGCAATAAATTATGATTAAGTTACATTTAAATTAAAACGAAGTAAAGTTTAATTAATTAATTTTGATTTGCATATATTATTTTAGAATTCCATGACGGACAGAAGAATGCACATATGTTTATGTACGGATATATACATACACTCAAACACATCCACGTCAGAAGTGCGCGTGTAGCATAACTATTGTCGTTACAGAAATCGAAATTGCAGGTTGAGTTCAAATTCAGAAACTGTTTACTTCACTTTTTACTACAACCCATTGGAAAAGCATCATTATGCAGAATGCGTCCCTTAAATAGGGACACCCTAGGTAAAAATGTATATTTTCAAGGAATTAAATGTATATTTTCAAGGAATTAAAGATTCAATTTTATTTTTTTATTATGTTTTATGTATATTAATTATATTTCAATACTTAATTTATTTTTATTGTTTTTCAATATTTTATTTATTTTTATTTTATTTATTATATTTTGCAAGATTCACGTGAATTCGATGAAATAGCTCAAAACTGCAGACAAATTTAGCACATTCACTCTTATGAGTTAAATCAAGTTTGTTGCATCTATGTTTTTCTTTAAGTACATCTCCTTTAGTATACCCCAGAAAAAGATGTTAAAACCATATTTAATCTGCAGAGGTAACAAATATAGTTATTAGGTTGGTGCAAAAATAATGACGTAATAATGTTGTTTTTTGACGTATTTTCAACGTCAAAAAACGACATTATTACGTCATTATTTTTGCACCAACCTAATACTTAGATTTTCTATGTGTCCAGATTTTAGGGACCACCTGTATATTTCCCTTTAGTTATGGATAAATCGAAAGGCAGACTGGGGTCAGTAACTTTTTAAGTTAAATAAAACAGGATCCTTCTAATTTAACCCCGCTTTTAATAAATCATTAATTTCTATTGGTGGGGGTGGGGGGCATTTTCTATGATGAAACCTTTTGATCTCGCGAAGAGAAGGTATTAATTTCACTTTCTAAAAAAAAAAAAACAAAAAAAAACAGGAATGGTTACAGAAATATAAATTTTATAGAATTTATATACATATGAGTTCTGATCAAATTATAGAGACTTTTTTATTAAAAAAATAACACTACGATGCATATGAATTCGGTATTTAATATTCTTCGAAGGAGTCCCATTCTGAAGCCAGGCACTGCATCTGGCTTCGTTTTGAATCCTAGGGCTTCTTTTGGGGATACCGAGCTACTGACACGTCGCATTTCTTTAATTTTCTTGAAGTATTAAAATATATTTCCTTTCCAATGGGATTTAATTTTGGATAGACGTCAAAATCGCAGGGATGAGGTCTAGAGAATATGGTAGTTGCTGGAGCTGAGGAATGCGCTAGACTAGGCCAAAAACTGCAGATTAAGCTTCGCTGAATGAGCAAGTGTCTTTTCATTGCATACAATTCTGTCATTTTCGGCAATAATCCTTGTTTACTCTCTGCGCAGGTCGAGTAGACTCATAATTATCAATGCCGTTGTACTTGACAAATACTGTCAACAGTGTCTTCACATTGCTTTGTATCATTCGTGCTGTCTTCGCTCTTCGATGTCCGGACTGAGCCTTGGTTTAGAGGACAAAGTCAACAAACCAAAAAACGTTCTCTCTCTCTCTCTCTCTCTCTCTCTCTCTCTCTCGTGTGGTGAGACGACAACTTCGACATACTGTCCTTCCAAGCACTGCTATAAACAACGTAAGTGAGCGAATACGTTCTAATTTAATGTACCTGCACCACAGATTTCAAGATCAATCTGTGCAAAGCAGCTTCGGTGTGTTTAAGCTCCTTTATGAACAGAACAACATTCTTCTCGGTTCTTTTTTTTATCACACCTCGTACATCCCTACATTTTATCTCTATAAACTTAACTAATTTAAAAAAAATTATTTTACATTTTTTTTTATTACTATAAAAGTTATTTTTAATGTTGATGTTGTTTTGTTTTTTTTTTTAATCATGCTACTTGCAAATTCGAATATATGTTTTGGAGCGTACGTGCCGCGAGGCTATAGTTCTTGTTCAAATCGATCAAGTGAGAATTTTGTTTGAAATTTGAAAAGTAATAAATCCACGAATTTTTTTTTATTGTATGTATGTATCTGTTAAAGAGAAATTGACTTATTATAATCGAATTGGTACAGTAAAACTCTAGCGTCGCGGCATCGCAACCCCCAAATACAATGCAGCATTCTGCTAGAAACTTCTTAGTTCAGTAAAACGGTAACACTTAGTTGCCAATCTATTAGCACGCTTAAATTCATTTAATGGAGATACCAGGGAAAAATAGCTTATAAGAGCACTTGCCATGAAAATAATTGTAGAAATGACAGAGGGAAGCCATGTCACGTCGTTGAGAAAGTGACTGAAGTCGAGATGCCTGGTCAAGGAGAAGATGTTGGTGTAGACGAGACGGTTACATTTAACTGTATAAAAGGGTGAGACCGAGATGCCTACGTAGTAGCAAGCTTAAATTCATGCAGTTGAGGAGCAGGTGTAATTAGCTCGTCAGAGCATTTGCCATAAAAATATTTGTTGATAAGACAGAGGGAAGCCATATTACGTTTGTGAGAAAGTGACTGGAATCGAGATGCCATATGAAAAACCTTCTGACACGACACAAAAAATTACTTGTGGTAGATGTAGCTATTGATTCAATGTAGTTGTTCTACCTCAGGTCAGTGGAAAACATGAGACCAAGAAGGTGAGAGAGGCGCTTTCGTGGAGTTGAGCCTCAGCCATGCTGATAGGAGGCAGGGAGGTTTCTCTATGTTGGGTAAATGAGAGCAGTTTCGTTTTGGAGGCATTAAAGTTTATAAGCCATTTCTTGCCCCAGTCAAGCACAGATTGGAGGTCTTTTTCGTATATAGCACGACTTAGTAAAGCAACTTTCCCAGCAGTATATGAAGGAATTGATTTCAATATGTTCGCCCCCACTTCATGTTAATGAAAAACGTGAAGCCGTGCCCTGTGGTTCTCCAAGAGTTTAGCATCAACCATGCTGATGGTAGGTAGAAATGATTCTCTAATTGGAAGCAGTTTTGTTTTGGAAGCGTTTATATTTACAAGTCAATTAACAACTGATTGGATATCGTTCTCGTGAACAGGTTTTCTTTGCTGCACTTGTCAGATTTGCTACTCAAAACAGGGTAAATTGTTGCGTCATCTGCATATATATCTAGTTGGGAACTGATGACATCAGGAAAGTCATTAATGTTGATCGGAAACAAAGTCGGTTCAAGAATTGTGCACTGGTTAGACCTCCGCTTTAGTATGAAATCATCTAGATGCGCCCCGGTTCAACACAACCGTCATTAGAGGATTTTTTTAGGAACGATTGAATTAAGTCAAATATTCCTCCCGTAACACTGTAGCTCTTGAGCTTGTGGAGAAGACCAGCATACCATCCCCTGTCGAACCACAAATTCAGTGATAGTTAACATATCAACAGTAGACTTGGCGAAACCAAAGCCATATTATTTATTCGGAAGGAAGTCGTGTAAAATAATTATACTTAATAATTACAGCATTGATTAGAGCCTCAAGTACTTCGCCAAAAAAATGAGATACTAATAATGTGATAACATGAAGGGTCATGCGGTTTCCTTGGTATTCTCAAAAACAGGAATTACAGAGGAGTTTATCCAAGAAATTGGGAAGGAAGAAGCATCGAAACATTTATTGTAATGTTTGGCGAGAACAGGAAATAGTTCAGGAGAAAATAGAACCAATGAAGGGACGTATAATCCGCAGGCCTTGTGAGAATTCTAATTTAGAAATGATAGTAGGAACCAAAGATGAAGTTATGCGCATCTCAATCAGTAAAGCCTTCGTCCTAGTGGTGATCAGGAAGTGATACACCATTTGGAAGAGAATTTCCGAGCAAAACCCTTTTGCTTTATTTGTAGTCGATGTCAATATTTCAAATTGTTTGAAGAGAGGACATACTCTGCTTAAGTGGTCTTTTCTTCAGGACATTCTTGCAGAACCGCCATTAATCTACAAACTAGTGAGAAGCGATACAGTGTCTCATCCTATCAGCAAAAGGTAACTTCTTCTTTGAAGACAAGCTTGCAATCGTCACGAGCAATGACAAAGAGACGGTTATTGCAATCCTACCTGTAGCTCTGGTATCGCCAGAAGAAATTTGAACTTCCTATTCTAAAGCTATTTGCAGGTATACATTTTTTACAACATACACACAGACATAAAGCTGTTTCTATCAAACCGGCATCACAGAAAATTCAAGTAGTCAATGGCGAGACAAATAAATATTTAAACATTTTCAAACCGTTAATTAGTAAAATCAATAAAATTTAATTTTATCTATTTTTCAAAACATTTTGAAGGAAAAGAAATCTTCTTTTTTTTCGATCGCTTCTCGATTAAATTTATGAAGCTATAGAAAAAGACGTTATTTTAAATGAGAAACCTTTAACATATTTTAAGAGGGCGGAGAAAATGGAAAAGATATAATGATTATTGATTATTTCAAGATTAAAAAATCAATAATTAATTACTCTGTAAAAAGTGGGAGGAGATGAAAAATGATATCGTCCACACCAATGTCTTTCGCTAAAAGGAATTAATTTGATCCAATTTTCACTGATTACAGCTTTTATGAATATTAAATTGCATTGCTTATACGTTGGCAAATGAGAGAAAGGAGAACGCCCAGCTGGAGTGCTTGCCGGTCTATCCTATATTTCTAACACGCGAAGTAAAGCACCTGATTTGAAAAGAGAAAGATTTGAGGAAGGGAATAGGGTCCGGCCATCGATTATCCTAAAATCGAAGAGACTCGAAAGACTCATAAGATATAGCGTCTCTTCAAAGAAGAGTATCTTCAAGGAAAGTATTTAATTAATAAGATAAAAAAATGGAATGGTCAAATGGACATTATCTTCTTAGGGTTGTTTTGTGGAATAATCGATAACTCGACTGATATATATATATATATATATATATATATATATATATATATATATATATATATGTGTGTGTGTGTGTGTGTGTGTGTGTGTGTGTGTGTGTGTGTGTGTGTGTTCAAACAATACAAGGCTCAGAAGCCACTCAAGGTAAAGTATTTACGCGTAAACTTGCTGTATAAACGTAAGTGCAACTTATGAGGATATGTAGGATAGAAAATATATGGCACTAGATTTGACAAGATTAGATGTGTAGTGATCTAGAAAGTATCTTCACGCAGTATGCAGGAGAGCTAGTAATTTTCTCTAAGAGGATTTCACGAATATTCAGGTCGGTATATAAAGAAATATAGTCTTAAGGTGTGCTATATTTATGGAATAAAGTGCTCAATATCAGAGATAGAGCGTGTGTAAATATAAAAGTGAACATAGAAGTCAACACTTAGAGGCGACAGTCTGTTTCATGCTATATGCAATCGTCAGGCCACGTGTGCTGTTATTTTTCTCGGCTATTTATATATATATATATATATATACGGGTTAGTGGTGCATTGTGGGTATTCTGTTATGGCGGTTATTTCACCGGAAGTCGTTTGTTTATCTATTTAGGTCAAATTATATTGCTTGTTTTTATTTTTGTTTCTTATTTTATTTATTTATTTATTTATTTATTTATTAACGTAGTAAAAATTTGTTTATATCACTTATTTAACAGTTTTGTTTTGGTTTGGGAATTTAATTAAAGCAATTTGTTCAGTTTTGGGGTTGATTGTTATAGTTCATATATATATATATATGTGTGTGTGTGTGTGTGTGTTTGTGTGTGTGTGTGTGTCTCTGTGTGTGTGTGTAACTGATAAAATCTGCCGAATTAATAAATAAAAAAATCATTATTTAAAAAAATTGCGACGAAATTGTTACTGAGTTTACTTGGCTTTTTATGGAAGAGCGTAGAAGGTGATGAACCATTCATTATCCGTGACTGGATAATGAAATGCCAGAGGAGTGGCAATGTGTGAGGTTTATTAGAAGAAGGGCTGTAGCTGACGGATCACACAGATTAGTATAGAGTGGGTCACCATGGACAGGGTGTATGATGTTTAAAAACCCGAAATCGCTAATGTATCTGAGCTAAAACATCACTGAATTTAAACGAACCCTTCAGCCAAAGGTTCCATAGCATTCATGACAATAGATGCGTCTTCATTCAACATCCGGCAAGAAAGACACAGATCTGATTTAAAATACATTTTCAAAATAAAATCACGCATTGAAAGATTAAACAGATTTATGATAACTCATAGAATATAATTTCCACAGAGACCCCTCTATCCAACAAAAAAGAAATTCCCACTTCTTTGTTTATTCCTTATCTCCTTGAAAAAGGACACAGGCGTGTCTGAAAATTCTGACTTTAAAATCTTTCTCTTCGTCCTTCAAAAGCTTAATATATGATAAATATCATCAGTTTTATTGATAATTATCTTTTTGTTGGCTTTTTATTTCTAAAATCTTATTCATTGGCCTAGTAAATCTGTCTGTCTCTCTCACTTTCTCTCTCTCCATATATATATATATATATATATATATATATATATATATATATATATATATATATATATATGTATGCATATATATAATTATTTATTTAAAAATATGATTCCAACTCGTTACATAAGAGGTCTCATGTTTCAAAACAAGAGCCGAAAACTTCAAAATAATATTTGAATTAACTTGAGTTAAAATAGGCTCTGTTCCATCTTCAAGCGAAATTTTTTTGGGGAATGACTTATTTCTGAAATTTACGAGTTTTAATAGTATAGCCAGAATTGAAATAAAAAATTTCCATGGTAACATCAAGGGCGGATTGTTTAGAATAGGCAGGGGTGGGGTGTTAATAATTTGTATCAGTATAGAGTTACTTTCATAGATGCCGGGTCAGGGTAAGGTGGGGGTGGCTAAATTTACGACGGAGGAAGTTTTCGCATAGTCTGGCTTGAGCGTCTAAGGAGATTTAATTATTTATTTTTATTTTATTCTTTTATTATATCTCTTTATGATAGGGATTTGTGTATATAAAAAGGTCGTAACGTTTGTTATTTGACGACTTCATAAAGGGTTATCATTTTTTGTAGGGTATTAAAACTATGTATATGGGCTATAAATATTATTTTGAAGTTTTCGTCTCTTGTTATGAAACATGAGACCTCTTATGTAGCGAGTTGGAATCATATTTTTAAATAAATAATTATATATATATATATATATATATATATATATATATATATATATATACTGTCATATAATGACAGTTTTATCCCAAAAATATTTACTTAAAACGCCATATACATGTTATAACAAGTAGAGAAGTGATTTTGTTTGGAGAACGCGTTGTCATGTTTAATTCATTGTTCGCTAGAATATGATCTGTATCGCTCAGCAGCTTATCTTGCCTTCTCTATCATTATTTTATACAGAACTCAATAAGATTAAACAAAGCTTGCATCTAATGAATTCCATAATGTTGTTCATCAGAAATAAAAAGACAGAAAATGGGATTAATATCATAAAGCGTAATGGGTAGATAAAAGAAAAAAAAAATATTTATCGAATGCAAACGCGTCCAATTATGAACAAGATAAAAGACCTCTCCTGTGTTTATACATAACTACACTTCTCCGATTGAATGTGATCAAAATATAAGATTAGCAATCTATTACAAAAAGATATCCTCCGGTCTATCATATCTATTAAATCATACCTTCTAAAGGGTAAATTATCCAATATCATTATAGAATTATTTATCAATTGTGTCCCTTAAGAAAACAAAAGTAAGAGATTCAAATTTTGTTCATAAACAACCACCTTAGCCTGTAGGTTAGCTTGCCACTTTTGGTCAACTTGCCCCCCCCCATACTCATATTAAAGAACACATATGCTAGTCACTGGTTTTTGCTATACTATATACCAAGTAAGGTTAATATATTTGTACTTTATATTGAACGTATAAAATTAACATTTGTAATTGCATTATATCAGTGGGGAATTAACACACACACACACACACACACACACACACATATATATATATATATATATATATATATATATATATATATATATATATATATATATATATATATATATATATATGTCCTTTTTATCCAACTTCAGATCAACATACAAGGAAACCAACGTAGCGGAATCTGCTGATTTCCTAATTTTCTATACTTAAAAGCTCTACATGTTCATTTTTGATCTTATTATATGTGTATTGAGCAATTTTTTAATACTACCGATTCCCTGTCCTAATTCAAATTCTTGAATATATATATATATATATATATATATATATATATATATATATACATATACATATACGTATATATGCGTATTTAGGGTGTTTTCATTTTCAAAGCATACTACCTTGACCGTGTTTTGAAAATCAAAACGTTATATAAATAGATAAATATAAATAAATTACAAAATATTTTTTTTTTTAACTGTTAATATATTTCAAGCTTGAAAATGTCGAAATCTTTAGAAAAAAGCACTCGGATAAAAGCGACAATTTGACAGTTTTTATATAATTTTTCATCCGGATAGAAAAATTATTAGATCGCATGAGAAATTGTTTAAAAAAAACTAAATCAAAGCACCTTTTCTGTCGTATTCAATGAAATGTGTATATATATATATATAACGCGAACTAACGTTAATTATTGGAATAAAGTGCACAATAACTTTCAGAAAGTGTAACATGCAGAATAAATCTTACGCTTTGGGATGTGTAACCTGAATTTTCACGTTCACACCTGATGATCAAAAGCTTAAAAATCTTCATATTTATTTATATTCGCATTCGGAAACAAGAATCCTGAAGAAGGCTGACTCCTCAACAAAAGAACAGAGCGTTTTATTCAGTGTAGGCGAATATGGAAGGTTTTGTTGAGTCATCTAACCTATGACTGAGAAATATC
>OZ010591.1:106978928-107006428 GCA_963932145.1 Acanthosepion lycidas
TGACATTGCACTTAAATTTTTGAAGACTAGAAAGCGAGTTCTACAAACCAGAAATGCGATAAAAGAAACTGTTAGCAAAGACCTAACGGTTACATCAAGCAATTTTAATTGTAAAATGATGAAACCTTGCCGCCAATCTAGTACTTCGCTTAGATTCATAAACTCCGGAGGAAAACACGGTTGAAAGTTCATCAAAACAATTACCATGTATGTGTGTATAGAAAAGTCACAGGGAGGTTACGTTAAGGTGTTGAGATAGTTAATGAATGATATCGGATTTTGTCCAGAACCACTTGATACATAAGAGCAGAAATATTGAATGAAAAACGAATATTAGCTGCATTGTTGTAACGTTGGCTTTGTTCAAAATAACCGAGAATTAGTAAGTCCTTACTTAGAGGGAGTATCAAAGGAACAAAGAGGAAAAGGTTAATAAAATACTCATACATAGAATAGAGAAAAAAAAAACTTGAGTAAATTAACTCCTCCTCAAATCCTACTCTACTTTGGCTACTTACCATATTTATAAGTAGGAACAATTGATTGCCACAGTAGTAAGGAAGAACAGGAAGTACGCTGATTCCTACTCTACAACATTTATAAAGGTGCAAAATAGATTCTGGTGATTAAAATTGTCTCGACTGACATAAAACAGAAACATAATGTATTTAATGACTGTATGATATCATCTGTCACCTGATATAAATGTATTCGTTTATTAGTTTACGAATGTCTAAGATATTGTCAAGAAACAGAATGGCAGCGCTAAACGAAGACGATTAGATAGAAGATTATTGGAACAATTACTCAAGTGTAATCGATGAAAACGTAACTGATTCCCCTTCATATTGAAGGAAATTATCATAAATGTATTACATCAGATACAAGGGGTGTCAGGTGAAGGAAATCAACATTATAGATCCTGTTACCCCTTAAGTTCATTGGGCCACAACCTTAGCAGCTGCGAGTGCGTCCATGACAAGATGGCTTCACGAAACCCAATTCACTTCAACATTGTTTTGATTATAAAAGTCTCTTTCTTCTAGACTACTTGCCTATACAAGATTAAAAGATACCACCTTTTCATATCATTTAGGGGAATTTCAATTGAGAGCTTCACTTCTTCCGGATTTTATGTAATTTGTGATATAAAATCATAATATAAAACAAGGGATGCCTCTCTGTTTTCTTATTTAATACAAAGCCAATATCTTCCAAGTGTAATAGCGGGAATTGAATGGAACAGAATCGACAAGAATTTGAACTTGACGAGGCGAATCCATCTTTCGTACATTTTCTTTGAAAACAATCAAAACATCTGCGTGTATAAGAAAAACAGTTTTATTTTAATGTTTTATAAAATTATGGTAGCTGTGCAATAGAACTAATTAATTTAAATCAATCAGACACAAAGCCATGGTTACGAGGATCCAATTAGCTTTACAAGCGAATCTTCTTAATTCTTATTCTTTTATTGTCCTCTCTCATTAATAGTAGTTAATATTCTCTAACCTCTTGCGTCCTAGTGGTTTTATTGTTTTCCTTAGGGTGAAATGATTTAAAGTATCGCCATTCATAAGAATTACCAAAACTAAGTCTGATACAAGGTCACCAGATCTGATAGCTTGATTCCTTACTTAGATATTTATGATTAGATAAAGAACATATAAGAAACGCTTATAAATCTAACATGTTTCTCTTTTATTAAATATTCATCAGATAATAAGATATGGAGAAAAAGAAATTCGGGTATTTTTATTTTTTGTTTTTTGATTTCTATAGGTGTGTAAATGTATCATAATCCTTGTTTGTCTATGTGAGATTCAGATGATAATGTATGTGTGTGTGTGTGTGTGTGTGTGTGTGTGTGTGTGTGTGTGTGTGTAGTAAGTGCCATTTATGTTCGGAAGTTGTCCGCATGTTGACTTGGGGAAGTTTTTACGTTAACACTGATTAATTAAGTATATTCTTTAATAAAAGTTGGTGATGTAATATAATGTTTTTCACATGTGTTCTTAGTTGGTAAAACCAGGACTGCCTCGAAGTATTTTATCCGTAAAGAATCATGTTCATTTTTAATTAGGGTGGCATTTGCAAAAAAAAAAAAAAAAGTTATGGCCAGTCTTTTTCCTGTGTATTAAAAGTGAGTTTAAATGGACCTAACAAGAGGGACTGGGCAGATTATGAGGATATGAGGATATATATATATATATATATATATATATATATATATATATATATATATATATATATATATATATATATATATATATATATATATAGGATGGATAAACGTTGACTCTAGACTTGAAGAAATTACTTTTGTAGGGATCCGGGAAGCGTCATCTCGGAAATCTTATCCAAAAAAGTAACCTTTCTCAGTAATAACCTGAGTAGAACTTTCATAATACAAATAGAATACGTTATAAATGATGCTGACTTGACCCTTTGTACATGAAATGTCGGCTTATTGCAGTAAAGATCTGAACAGCTAAAATTAAGGAATGTAATTCATCCAAACCTTTGTCATAGAAATAGCGATTTCGATTGTGTCAGACGGCAGTAGTGTTGAAAATTATTAATCGCCTACAACGCTGTGTAAACGCCTTTGAAATCTGTCAAAACTTAAAAGCGAGCAATGGTCAGCTCTTGATATGCCAGCAACATTTCAGTTTTAGTCTTATCTGATTCTTATATAGAGCGCGACAGATTTATTGAGTTCTTTTTTTAAGTCTGGTCAAACTTTTTGCAGGTTATTTTAATCAAAAATTGTTTTTGGATTTTAAGATTCTTTTGGGGAAAATAATGTTTTACAGATACACGTCTTACTAATTAACCCATAGCGAGGGAAAAGGGGCCGATTGATAGCTTTATAATGGAACTTGACTTATCGATTTCCAAATTGAAGGCATCATTCGTCAGACCACCCGCACAGCACGCGGCATTCCAAAACGGCTACTCATCTAGAAACTGACCAGTTTCGACTTTTTGTTTTTTTTTTACAGTAAGGTTCTCTTATGGGATCTTACCAATAATAATAATAATAATAATAATAATAATAATAATAATAATAATAATAATGGACCATTCCATACTTAATAAATACTGCGCCTCAGGAGAAGGCAAAGAGTGAGTAGTTCAAGTCGAGTCAAGAGTCCGAAACAGAGTCGCGTTCAGACAATTACTACAAGACATTGGAATAGTGATAATGGTCGAGACTACATTGTTCTCTCTACTAAACCTGATTGTTCATACTAACACTTCTACTTCTCTCTATATATTCCTGTGTGTAATATATATGTGTTATTCCATGCCTGTGTTCGAGTTCTTCTTGGACTATCACCGTGGTACAAAGAACTGGACCATAACAGGTTCAACCTTTACAAGGAGCGGGGGCCACTCGAGTTAGAGGGTTACGTTAGGAGGCAAATTTGTGCGTATAGGAGTGGAAGATAACAGTTAATCCTACACTTGAAAAGGTATATTAACCCTTTTATGTCTAGGGTTAATTGTTATCTTCCACTCTTATCAAATCTTCATTCACTTTCTCACCACCATACCGTAACCTCCCTGTGACACACATTCATGGTAATTGTTCTGATAAACTTTCCTCCATGGTACCTAGAGTTTATGAATTTAAGCGCCGTAATAGATTGGTGGCAAGTTCGCATTATTTTACAATTTAAATGGATTGATTTAGCCGTTTCTTTTATCCTGCTTTTCTGTGAAACTCGCTTCCAAAATTTAAAGGCAATGTCAATCGATGTTTTCTGTGTGCTGGTTTTCTTTTATTAGTAATCAGGGAAATATCCTGTTTGAGAGTCAGTTCCATAGAGCAGTGTTTCGCCGGAAGGAGCTGTTCGAGTGGAACTTCACACTGATGGAATACGGAGGGAATGTATGTGGTTTGCTACTATGTAAGTGGCACGGCGTGTACTTGTCGTGAATGCTTGTTTCTTAGATTTGGTAATCGTAAGAGAATTCGTTTTTCAAAGAGATCTGGCCAAAAACCACAGCATAACAGTCGTCAGTTGCTTTCTACAACGAGACAACAGGGAGACGATTTTTTTTCTGCATTTTGACGTTTCGTCTATATACGTTCCACCAACAGTTTTCTACGACTTATAAACCTTTCGCAGTGTTATTTAAAGCTAGCAAATATTTTTAGATTGTAAGGACTGTTTTTTTTTTAGATAATAATGGTTTAATAATACAAGTTTTATAAATTAACCCATAGCTGAGGGAGTTAAGGTGGGTTCATAGCTTTTCCAAAGGCATTTGCGCGTAAATGAACATAACGAACCGAACAGTGATTGGAACTCGGTTCTCTGATGAACAATTCTGAGACATTATCAATTACATCAGCTGCACATCCATTCTTACAGCACCTCGTATTCTCAAGCGGTCACCCAACTATGTACTGACCAGACTCAACATTGCTTCGCTGATCTTACGGGAACCTGTATTTCAACGTGATGTTGCCTTAAGCCTTTTGTTGAAAGTGAGTGCTAATAGACGACCTAGACAAGGAGGATCATTTTTATCCTGTCTGTAGAAAATCCAAGACCTGTTTGGTGATGATAAAACCTTTCATGTTTTCGAAGGTTAAAAGCTAGTCTTTTTTCTACATTCCTTCTACATATACTAGAAAAACTGTATCAAAATGACGGGGTCAAGTAACCAAAGTCCGAAAATCGATGAAAACTGTTGCAATTTCCGTCCAGTTGCGAGTCTGGCAGTCATGCCGATCTGATAAAATTACCTATTTCCCCATTAATCTCTTTTAGAAGCATCAGTGTCAGTTAATCCAATGGTATTTATTCATTGGTTTCCAGCATTGACAAAAAGCACATCCAGATTAACAAATTGCCCGATACTTACTTAACCACTGGGCGGCCACCACTTCGCCTCACACAAACAGACAAACGCCCCTCATATTAGCTTTGCCTGAGGGAATTGCTGAGCTGTATCCAAAGCTGAACCGAAAGTTGTCAGCGAAATTTGGCACATCGATAAAATCTTGCAAACTGATGACGGGAAGAAGGATGAAAAAAAGGAAAGCGAAGATAAACGCTGTTGTTAATCGAATGTTCGGCGCTTATCAAGAACCAATTTTTCATTGCATGTGTTTTCTGTAAAAAAAAAAACGAGTGTCAGATAATTAATCAGAACAGCAATTCAACCAATTCCGAAATAAACGTAACACGTTTTGCTTCTATCTCCACATCTGCAAATACTGATTATTGTACGTTTATCTCTCATTCTTTGATTCTGTTTTCCGGTTTAGCCCATTGGATTTCCTTGAATTTCAAGAAAGAAAATAAAGATAATTAAAAAAGTAACGCTACCTAATTTTTCACAGATGCTAAATTTTAGGAGAAACTAGATCGCTATCTTTCACTTTTTTTATTTTTAATTTATTCTATCAAGAGCATATAATCTGAACAATGAACAGCCGCCTGTCTTGTATAAAGGGGATGTAAAATGGATTTGCAATTGGTTTTCATGCTTGTTTTCTATGGGTGGAAAAGTTGCCCAAAATCTGTTTTTATTTTATGCTAGCACTTTCTTAAATGAAACTATTATTAAAAGAAACTGTTCAGGGCGACTGGAGTAACAAGCAATGTAATGTAACTAATGAATGTAGTCCACAGCGCGCATCAAAATATCATACAAAAAGAATATATCAAATGGACAGACTGATACAAATTTTTTCTTCTAAAAGGAATGATAAACTTTTTTCTTATTTTTTTTTTTTTTGTTTCAATAGGTTTTCGTTGATCTGTTGCCATATTTTCCTTATCCAAAGATAATACTGATTCAGGAATGTTCTTAGAATAGCAGAAGTGCAACAACAGAAAAATGCGTTGAAAATAAATCTACCCTGCTGATAATTTTCCAAAATGAAAAGAATGTTATAACATTGGCTGAAAGAAAAAAAAACAATATTTCAGTAACGACGTAAATATCACAAGACAAAGGCTAGAAAATATCTTTGATGTTGAAACAATATAGATGAAAATAATAATAATATGATGCCATTTTGTGGCCTTAGTTCTCTGACTGAGACCCGGAAAGAGAGGAGTATATACCAGAAACCAAAGAAAATAATAATAATAATAATAATAATAATAATAATAATAATAATAATCAGCTAGAATTGTCATGCAACACAATTGTTGGCTTACTTACCTACCTGGAAGCAACAATGGACGAGAATCTATTGTTGTTCTAGTCACTAGATGATACGAATAGGCAAACAATACGAAAACAGAAAGAAAAAAATTCATTTATGAAAAAAGGTTGTAAATACAAACAAGATTTACATTTAGTAGATTCTGTAGAAAAACCAAAAATAGCATCCAAGAACTAATTGTTGCAGCAAAAAATATGAAAAGAAAGACAAGAATAAAGCTCTTGAACAGATGAAACAACGCTGGCAAGACAAACTGCATGTCCAATATCGAGAACGAGGTTAATATAGCCGACGTTGATAATTAACATTCATCGATAGTTAGGAGCATCTGGATTAAAGGCGGAAACGGAAGACTTTATTCTTGCATCGCAAGACCAAAGTCTTTTCACTAGAAACTTTCAGGCAGATATGATACCTAATAGTGTGGAACCAAAATGCAGGTTGTGTGACAAATATCAGGAAACCATAGACCATCTAACCTCAGGATATTCTGTGGTAGCACCAAATGAATATAAAAATCGTCACGATAGAGTGATGCAATATTTACACTGGACAATGTAGAAGCATTTTGGAAAATCTGTTAACAAATACTGGTATTACCTGTCAACCGTTACTTAAATAAAAGACATCACGATTGTATGAGATTACACTATCTTTACAGAGAGGAAGACTGAAGCAAATACGTTGGATATAATTATCAAAAACCGAAAAGAAAAAAAAACTTGCCTACCAATTGATATGGCTTTCTCAGTGGACTGTAAGATAGCAACCAAGGAATTTGAAAAACTATCGCAGTATGAAGACCTGTAAATCGAAATAGAAAAAGTGTGGAAATTGAAAACAAGAATAGTACCAATCATAGTAGAGGCGCTTGGAATGATAAAAAAAGGAACACAACAATACACTGAAAAAATCACTGGAAATCCCAGATTAAGAGAAATACTTAAAAGGGTCTTGATAAATACAGTTCGCACATTAAGAACTTTTCACATGTAACATGTGATGTTATGGAAGTTGGAAACAATAATGAAATGTAGCCATAACAACACACCACTAACGACCTTAGGTCTTTCCGCAGACTTGGTAGGTAGTCTGTCCAGAACAGAAACCAAAATATAATAATAATAATAATAATAATAATAATAATAATAATAATAATAATAATAATAATTTGAAATCTGAAAAATAGATTCATTGAATGGATTTCTGCGAGCTCTAGTCTTAAAAAATCTAAAAATGTACTCACAAGTATACCTCATACCTTACGAACAGATTTCCGACCTTAGGTCTCTGGCTGTAACCCAAAAGAAATAAATACACACCAGATATCAAAGTAAATAAAAATAATAATAAAATTGTGCTAAAACTAATTGCAGATTCGATGATAAATAACCAGAAACATTTGGGTATGTTGTATCAGGTTGCACTGTATTAACATCCACCGAATATTAAAAAAAAAATGGCATGACAGGTTGGACCAATACAAGTACTGGAAACTTTGCAAATTCTAAAGGAATGAAACTGCAAGAAATCGGTCCTAAAAGACCCCAGATCTAGTTGCACACATATGACTTGTAAGACTTTTCTGGGACTTTACAAATCACGCTTATAGAACAATTCATTTTCAATTTCAAACGCCTTTCAATATCTGAACAAGAAAATGCTACAATAGTTTCTCTATTTGGCCTTGTGGATGATGAATTATTTTCTATACCCAACCGCTTTCCCAGAGGCAAAAAGTTCCAAGAATCCCTCTACTCTATCATTATTTCCATGACATCTATTCTTACGATCTACATTTCAGCTGTTCTGAGATTTACAGCTATGAACCTATATGCCAGGTATACTAGGGCAAATCTTACAATGTCCTTTTGTATTCCATTTATAAGGAGGAAGTTCAATTCGTGAAGTTTTTCTCAAGAACAGCAAATAATACCCGATTTCTATTAGTTAAACTCGGTTAAATATTTATCGCTTTTTCCTAACCATATAAACTTCATCTTTACCCCGAATTCTTACACTTATACAACATCATTCAATAATCTAAAACCTTGAATAGCTTTTACTTATTGTGTTGAACATTAGTCAAAATGTAATTTCTGAATAGCATTCTATACATTCGAGACATTTGAATTATCAGAGAAAAGTAATCTTAACAAATGATCTATAATTCCTTGTAGTTTTGCCTTAACTCTACAACTGATGAAGAATGCATGTTACATTAAGGATGCTGCGGTATGAGAAAAACAAAATAACAACTCCTGAGAGAGTTCATTTTCGCACACAAAGGATACATAATACAGTCATTATATCAAAGAAAGGAAAAAGACCCATGCTGAAAAATTAATACCCAGAATTAAAGAGGAAGACGTCATGATGGAAGAAGATCTTGACAGAAAAGAAAGGGTGAGTTCTTCAAATCAGGAGGAGAGTGCAATAGAAGACGAGCCTATGCATGATAGTGGGGATAACTCAGACATGGAAGGAGATGAAATGAGACCAAGATCTCCATTAAAAATAGCAAGACATAAATCTCAAGCGGGCTCGGCGGAAAGAGGCCGTAGAAAAATTTCTAAAACAAGCAAAGACATTATAACTCTTCTAGTCGGGGAGGTGTAGTGGATTGATAAATAGGATTGTACCTATTTATATATGTTAAGTAGAAAATAAAATGTATAATAAAAGACAGATGAAGTTGACTACTGATCCCGTGTCGTTGAACACACTACAACAAATACCATAGAAATCGGAGAAGGAGGATCTTTGGAGAAAACAGGAAAACTAGAAATTTCAGATAGAATGAAATCTATGTCAATGCAAATTCGAATAAAACGTAGAGAATGTTTTTATATTGTCAAGTAACATTGTTTAAATCGCTTTCGAATAAAGTAAATAATGATAATAATCTATAAATGGTCTAACAGGGTAAACACTGCTAACACAACGCCAATACAGGAACTGCTTTTTATTTTACTTGAATAAAAAAGAAAAAGTACAAGATAAAATGAAAGGAAAACAGAGTTTCTAAAAACGAATAAAATGTATTTAAATGAAAAGACAACCTTTAAACAAAAGACCAGTTTCCAAAATAGCTGAACAAAACTTAAACTTTGAAACAGCGTACCATAGGAAGAATTGCTCCTAAGTGAACCTTTTTAAAACTGTAGGTTATGTTATTCAACAAATCACCAGTGTAAATAGCACTTTGCTTTTAAAGGTCAGTTATTTTTCTCGAAAAAATATCCTAGTAATCATGGATAGAAAAAAAATATGCAGCTGCGTTTAAATAATGGTTTTACTAGATAAGGATTGCTGAGGAGTTAACTAAAAGGTTATCTTGCAAAAGATTTGCTCTAAGCTCTATGAGTTTACTTTGAAGAAAAATGATGAACAGGTAAATGTGAATTTTTTTTTATGAAGTTGGTAGCGTATAATGTACGTGTGTCGAAACTGATATGACAACAAGTTTTTAACTCCGAGTTGACTTCGAGTTTTAACTCTGATATTTAATGTTTCCACAAGCACAGGGACGGAGCCCTACATCAAGTAAGTATGAATATCCTATATAGTATACTGACCCTCTCCATACTGCTTGAGCACTTATATCATATCTATGATTTAGCTATGCTAATTAGGTAGTCATTTGCATATGATTGCATATGATTGCACTATTGCTATTTCCATGGAATATTTTTGACGACCTACACTGCCTTGTTTCAGTAGAACAGAACTTTGTAGCTAAAATCCGACACACCATTTAAATAGGGCGAACAATCCACATTTGCAAGGAGGGAGATCTATTCGGTTTACTTCTTCAGAAGAGTTTGTACTGAGAGAATGAATGACCTCTATAATCCTCTCTTCAAGATTAGGGTCAACCGTTATCTATCCTATATATTCCCATAATATCCAATTCTTACGTCCATAAACCTCATTTAGTAACTGCTTACTTTGGATTGCTGTTGGGCAATGTATTGAGTAAGCAATAGCGTATATATATATATATATATATATATATATATATATGTGTGTGTGTGTGTGTGTGTGTATTAATTCCTTATAATGAGACAGTATGTATTTATGGAAAGGGAATATACATAAACATATTAGCAAAAAAAAAATCACACAATACACAAAGATGAAAATAGATCTTAGAGCATACAGGGGTCATAAAAAGATTTTAAAAAATACAGATATCTTTCCACACCCTTTCTCTCACCATTCTTAATTTATTTTATTACCCTTTAAGAAGAAGAACTTTCTTACTACGAGTCCAAAAACAAACAATTCTGTCACAGCTATCCCAAAAGAAGAGAATGTTTAACATCGAAAACCATAAGAAAAATTAATTCATTTTAATTATATGTAGAAATTTGTGAATGAAGAAGGTCGCGAGACAGGAGATAAGTGTAGAAAAATTATGGAAATAAAAGATAAATTTTGGGGGAAAAATCCACAACACAACCAAAAACACACGCAAACACACACAAACACACACACACATATATATATATATATATATATATATATATATATATATATATATATATATATATATATCTGATTTCATAAGACGCTCCTCTGATTTTGGCTAGACTGGGAAAAAATGTACTCTAAACAAATATTCTCTGAAAAAAAATATTCTTTCAAAAATTTTTAAACAACCTGCGTCGCTCATTTCGTGAGTATGTTTCGACGTGGCGACATCAAGAAAGCCGATGAAATCCTCACGGATGAAACCAATCATAAAAAAAATTCCAGTCTGTTATATATATATATATATATATATATATATATATATATATATATATATATATATATATATATATATATTAGGTTGGTGCAAAAATAATGGCGTAATTATGTCGTTTTTTGACGTTACGTCAAAAAACGACATTATTACGTCATTATTTTTGCACCAACCTAATATATATATATATATATATATATATATATATATGTGTGTGTGTGTGTGTGTGTGTTTGTGTGTGTGTAAAATATTATGTGTATCATATAGATTTGTTCCAATCATTTCACCAATCAGTAAAGTCGTTAAGACATAATTTGCTACTGAGTGTTGAAGAATTAAAACAAAACAGAAACATTATTAAGGAGCGATAACAATAGAAGAGTAATAAGGACGACAGTAGATAACAACTGACGTTGCATTAAAACTTATGAAGATTAAAGTTAACTGGAAAGCAGAAAACTGGAACAGTGTTCCACAAGCGAGAAGTGCGGGAAAAGCGGTTGCATTTAGCCAATTCAACTTTAAATTCTTAAAACTTTGTTGCTAATCTAGTACTTCGCTTAAATTTATAAATCGATGTAGCAAAGCGAAGAGTTCGTCCGAACAATTACCATGAAAATATTTAGAGAAAATGTAAATAAGAGGAACTTTACGTCGGTCACTGAAGCCGAGATGCCAGTTCAGGACCGATAATATTGCTGATTCTTCTTTGGATTCTATATATATTTCGTGTAGAAATAAAATATAGGAAGTACAGATAATGCCCTATGATCTGATTTGAAGTACCTCCCACGAAGGTAGAGTATAACACATGATTACTTTAAAGCGGTTTTCACGGATACACTTGAACATGTTTAGAAATCGCTGTCAGTTTTGGTAAGAATGCTCTGATTCTCCTCAGATTTAAATACAGGGAGGATGTGCTAACGGAATAATCATCCAGACAAGGATCGCCTTGCTTTTTGGATCGTCCTACCTGAAGACCAAAAACGATTAAGAAAAGAAAATTCCTGTGTTGGATATTTAAATAATAAGTAAAATCTGATTGTCGACAAAATAATTTCATTACATTTAAGCCATAGCTTGGATTAGCAATGAGCTTTCTCGCGAAAATGTTCAAATCCCAACGTATCTCTAAATAGAAGTTTCATTTGCACAGTTTCCTGTTAAATATGATTCTTGGCCTTTTGTCATATTTTTATAATATTTTTATGAAAAAAAAAAAAAAAAGAAATCGGAATAAAACCCAAATTTAATTATAAATTAAGTTTATCTTCCTAAAGTTATTCTGTCGAGGTATTTAAAGTAAGCTTTGTGAATCGCGAGAAACTGCGTTGAAACAATTTAATTAACATATTTTTTTTTATTTTAAGCTTCTGTCTTGTCTTCTCATTTTGCCGCTTAGATCAGAAAAAGAATATTTATAGTTTGTTTCAGCATTGCTTTCCATATTCAAGACTGACGCAACAAATGATTCGATTTCGATTTTCAACATGCCCTTTGTACCATTATTATTATTATTATTATTATTATTATTATTATTATTATTATTATTAGCATTATTATTATTATTTCAATTTCAAGTTTTATTTGAAAAAAAAGGAAACTTTAGTTAAATAAAAATTAGGAGAGACAGACATTTTTACAGTCAACATTTTACGAATTTAACTATATTTTATTTAAATTAATTTTCGAAAAAATAAGGCTCACTATAGAGTGTTTGCTTTAATAAAACTATATAATAATATGTTTTAAGTGAATAAGATTGAAGAATATGAGTAGCTTAAGTATTTTTATTTCAACTCTCTATTTTTTACCAATGTTTTATAACCTGAAGCATCAGTGACCCAGCGGGGTCACGGGCACGGGTAGTCTAGTCATTAACAGATAACAATAACAATAACAAATACACACACACAAACACACACACACACACACACATATATATATATTTTTTTTTTCAACCTTTGGACGTAAAGTTTGATGACGCACAGCCCTGTTAAAGGGGTTATGGTGAAATAACTTATTACATGGAACCTTAAAGTGGTCTGTTTTTATTCAAACATATCTACTCTGAATTTTCATTAAGCTCTCTGGATATCATCCTCCTTGTGTCTACCCATATGGATTACCTAGTTTTACATAAACTAACTATATATCTATATATCTATATATATATATATATATATATATATATATATATATATATATATATATGCAAAACATATGCAAATCATATAATATTATTATCATCAATACTACTACTACATTTTATCATCATCATCATCATTATTATTATTATTGAATTCTACTTCTTTTCTTCTTCCTGTCAGAAGTATCAGTCTATAAAGCCCAGCAATCTGCTTTAATGACTGCTACGAGGAGACGCTATCGTAAATCAAACAGAGACGCCGTTATGAGAAACAGTTAAAAAAAAGTGTAAAGAATAACATTAACAATACAATTATATCAGTACCAATAACATAATATGCAGATCAATAATATATTAAATAATCATAACAATAACCCATCGATCAATTTTTAATGTTAAATACTAACTCAATAAAATTAAAATTAAAATATTAATTTAAAAGATAGTTTGCGGTAATGAGCAAATAATACATATACATCAAATACTTTTAAAGAAATATGTCTTTTTATTATGAGTTTTTTCATTTCTTTTATTATTATTATTTTATTATTATTATTAATAATTTATTATTATTATTAATACTTTTATTATTATTATTATTATTAATAATAATAATTTTATTATTATTATTATTATTATCATTATTAATAACATTATTTTCATTTAAAATTGTCTAAAATCCAAATAAGCTTTTAAGTCCTGTTATCAATAATCCTCATCTAAGACGTGTTTACCTAAAAGGACATTTAATGGCAAAAATAAAATTTTGTTAATGTTTATCCTTATGAAAAACTAATTCTGTCCAAAGCTACATTTATAATCAGCAATAATAAAGTGAAGTTATCTGAGAAACCTATCCAACGCTCAGAAAACATCGACACTTATTACCAAATATAATAGACTTGTATAACACTGGTCAATACAAAAATTAATGTCTAAATCTTTTTAGATGATTTAGGACAACTTTGATGGGCTGAATCCAAAAATCACATTGGTTTTGCTGAATAAGGTTAACTTTTGAGCTATGGCTACATGTATTTTTTTTTACATTTTTGTTTTTGTTTTCATGTCCATTAAAATATGCAACATATTTCACACAATAAAACTAATTAATTATAAACTTATTCATTATAAACTTATTAATTTTAAACCATTAGAATTATATTCAGCCAAATATAGCTTCATGAATATTAAAACACACATCCAAAATTTTTATAAAGCAATAAACATGCAAGAAAGCGTTTACATCTCAAAATACACCAATTATACTGCACAATACAAAACCATAGAATATAAATCAGAACTATTGTTTTATTAGTCATTATAATTTAGGCCTACTGCCAAAATATCACGCGGACCTAGTATTAAGCATAGTACGGCATTTTTAGTGCCAACTAGAAATAACTAATGATATATAATTCAGGAGTCAATTTCTCAGGAATAACAGTAGAAAAGTCACGTTGTCTGACAACAAAAGAGTCTGTCAGATTCCAATCTAATTGTTGATATTCCAGACCTCATTCACCTTCCACACACATTATCAAAAAACGTCTCGGCAGGTTGTTGACCAGTATCAAGCTTGGTTGCCACACATGGTATGTAAGACATGTACCAAGTGTCTGTGTTAGTTGACTAGGAGCAAAAAACAGTTGTGTGAAATTTGGAATTCCCATGGTTTGGAGGAAACCAACAAACTATAGCACTGATTGCTACTTCTGTGCTATTGATGCGACTGGGATCAACGGAAAGAACCGGAGAAACCTCACGTATCCTGATCTTCAATCAGCCCGTTGTCCTGGAGTTCTTTGTGATGAAATTTCAATACCTGACTTTGGAGAACTTCCTAACCTTAGCGAGAAAGATTTTTCAAGTGTTCAAGAAGAAGAAGAAGAAAAGAAGTGTTTCTTGCATGATGATGTTCCACATCCTTTTCCCCAAAATAACTAAATTATTTCATTGACAATCTCAGCTTCTCAAAGTCCTCTTCCAAACTGTTGGTATCTAGATTGAAGGAAAATAAAAAAGAGTGCTCGCATCATCTTCTACCTCAACAGACTTCAAGAGTACCTCCATGTTTTTCTCGGAAGAAAAAGACGTGTTATACTTCACAGATACTGCGCAGCTTCTGCACAAAATTGGAATGCCACAGTGCGTACCCAAAGATTGGAGATTATTCACTGACAGCGGCAATCGATCACTAAAAAGAGCTAAGAGCTGCACAATCGCAACCAGTTTACCTCTATATCTCTCGCTCACTCGACTACAATGAAGGAGAAAATATGAAGCGGTAAAGTATTGTATTGGAGAAAACGCTTTAATATCAGCATGAGTAGTTTATTCACATTGACCTGGAACATTTTGTGGGGACAACAGTCTTGGTTCACCAAGTATCCATGCTTTCTATTCATATGGCATAGTAGGGATACTGCTCAGCATTAAATGAAAAAGGACTGGCCTGTTCGGGAGGAATTGATGCCTTGCAGATCAACAAACTTCATCATTTAGACTCTAGACAGGATACTTTTCCCGCTGCTTGTACATCAAGTTCGTCTTGATCAAGCAGTTCATCAAAGCTCTAGACAAGGATAGTGGCTGCTTCACTTACTTGTGCTAGACTTTTCCAGGATTGACGATGGAGAAGTTGAAAGCTGCCATCATTGATGGTCCTCAAATCCGACAGCTCATCAGAGATCCAGAGTTTGAAAACTCAATGTAGGAACTGGAACTCGCAGCATGGAAGGCTTTTGTTCTGGCCGTGAAGAACTTTCTTGGCAATAACGAGGACAGGAACTCCACAGAACTTCTCATCAATATGCTGACTGCTTTCTGAAACCTCGTATGAAACATGAGCGTCAAAATGCAGTATTTATTGTGATATATGGATGGGTTTCCTGAGAATTTCGGATCAGTGAGGACAAACAGGGGAAGAGATTCCATCAGAACACGAAAGACATAGAGACCAGGTATCAGGGACGCTGGGATGCAGCCATGATGGCTGATTACTGCTGGAATTTGAAGAGAGACACTCCTACAGCGAATCAATCTAAGGATTTGAATAAATAGAATTTCAAGCCCTGAATTTTGATCAGTGTAAACGTAACATTCAAAATTACAAATACTCACATTTATCAATGATACTATTCAATTTATTGTAATCGATGTTTGTAGCATTCTATTTATAAATTATGTTAGAAAACAATTTTTTCTCTTAAAAACGTATTTTATATAAGTCCTACCTATAATGTCACAAAAATGTAGTCATAAGATCGGATTTTTAAAAACTTAATATAGCACAAAAACATGACCTGATTGAGAGAAACGGATGTGATTTTCTGATTCAGCGGTGAGAGATTGTCCAAAATCATTTGGAAAAATATAGCCAACTTAATTTTGCTGTTGTTGCCCAGTGTAATTAATGCACACATTTTGGTGAAGTGATTGCCTCGAAAACGTAGAATATAGCCATGTGTATTGTCCAATTAGTTGTACACGATAAGATCATTTTAATATTAAAAGTTCAATTTTTGCCCGAGAAAACAAATAGCTTTACACAGGTTTCAACTAAGTAAAACATACCTGCACTCCAATTAACATTTGATTTCAGAATATTCCCATTATTAAAGCAGTTCCTTTTTACCAAAAGAAATTTTCAAATTAAGTTTTGTTTTGTTTTTTGTTTTTTTTTACCAAAATCTTCGTCTTTGATGATTAATGTAATTAAAATCAAAGATCGCAGCATCAAAAGAAATGGAAAATTATATATTTTAATATCGCTCATTTCAAAGACATTGCGCTCTGAACACATATTTCTAATATGTAGATATCATGCAAGAACTTATAAAAAACGCCCATAAAAGTAAAGGTATAATGTTGTATGTCTTTATATAATGCTGAAATAGACAAAATGATGCATTTCAATCTGAAAAACGGAATTCCTGTACCCAAAAATGTAACTGAACGATTATATAGCGGTGTTCACAATCGTGCTCGGCTTGAAAAAGGGTCAATTCATTAAAGGGAGATAACTGTTAAATCTTAACTATAATTGGTTATATCTTATTTCTTTAATTAATGAGTTGAGAAATATGTCATCTCATCTTTTAGCACAGAATATATAGTAGTTAGCACAATATGCGGAGAAGAAAATTCAATGATAATCTTTTTTTCATTAATAATTTTATTTTGAATCATGATTCGGCAATTCAAGGGATTATCTCGTTTAATTATAAGATAATCAGCAACTATTATATGGTTTTGCTTGGAGGTAGACATATATTTGCGTTCATGTCTTTAGTCAATATTCTCATATAAAAGTATCTTATCCTTGTTTTCTTTCTAATTAATCCATTTTCCCTATAACTATCGTATCTTTGTTAATCCCAAGTCTTTGTTAAACACTTTTTTAATCCCATTTTGACAAGATTAATCATCCGAGAAATATCATAGAATGATGTCAATGGTAGTTTTATTCTCGTACAGATTCTTATTAACCCACAAAAATATTTATGATAACGTCTTACAAAAGCCAAAACCGTTCCGAAGGTATTAAACAATTTATTATTTTTCTTAATTTCTGTGATGAGGAGTTCTAATTATTTGCATTACAGTTGAATCATTGGGATTTTAACAACAAAAAAGACGATATTAGTCCGAATGTAATTTATGTTTGAACTCTTTCCAGAAAATTATAAAATGGGTTAAAAGGAAGTCGTTCACTTAACATATTTTCTTGCGTATTAATACAAGAAATTTCGAAAGAAAATTAAAGGCTCAAAAACGGATCGCATTATACTCAAGAACACGTTTTCAGAAATGTTTACTCAGCTTAAAAACTCCTTATTTGAGACAGAAATACATTAGAGCATAATAGATAGTAAAACTAAATGTTAATAAAACGGAGGTGTTGATAAAAATTGTTTGCAAAACTTATTTGATTGTCGGCAACACCTGATCTTTGGGAATCAGCAGAACTGAATGACCTTGGCTTCAAATGGAAGAAATTGATTAAAAAAATAATGAATGGAATACAAAACATCAGCCATCGATTGATAGCATTAATGCTACAAGAAAGCACTTTTCCAAGGCAATACGAAAATAAGTTTTAATAAGCGAAATTAGAAGAAACACGCAATGACAAAAGATCCGCTTTATGTTTATTATTTAATATCGTGTGAAATTAGATATTTAGTGAAATATATATACAGTAATTGGATTTTAATAGGTAATGTGCTACATCTTTACGATTGCTGGCCGATGGGTCCGTTTTGAATTATTCTGTTTTTAGCTTCAAAGACACTGGTTATAGCCAAGTCGTATTGTACACAAGAAGATACGACAAGGTCTACCTCTCTGAAGACGATTTTATATAAAATTTATATGTAATATATATATATATATATATATATATATATATATATATATATATAATGGACTCTCCCGTATGAGGATCTGATTCATTTGTGAAAGTTTATGCGCTAATCTTAAGTGGCATTTAAGACGCGCTAGTGATTTACAAAGGAGGCCACATATGGAGCAAGTGTGAGGATTGTGAGATGAGATCACTGTTAGATTGGCTGACCTTTTAGATCTTGCTCTCGCTTCTTGAAGATGATTCAGACAAGCAGATTGAAAACTGCCGAGTCCACTAAAACACGTTGATCTCCGTTCTACCCGCTCCAAAGCTAAGTGTGTTATGTGGTATATCAACTGCTGACAAGTTGATTTTCAGCTTGTCTTTGTATCTTAGCCATATATGTATATACATATATATATATATATATATATATATATATATATATATATATATATATATGTATATATATATCCAGGCGCGATGAGAACGAATAGAATAAACTTACAACGTTCGTAACATTTAATTTAAAAGCGGGCTCACTTTTTGCCAAACTTTGAATTAGGACACTTTGTATCCATTCACACACCTAATGAACATTCATGACCGTTGGCAAATCTATAAGCCATGATAAAGCAATGACATCCTTGCCTTTGTATATAAACGCGTGCAACATAATAAAACCTACATTGCCTTGCTAAAGTCTCTCATAAGATGAAACGCGTCGATTAAGTATATTTTTCCTCTTATATATATGTATCTTTATTTATACACACACACACACACACACACATATATATATATATATATATATATATATATATATATATATATATATACTTGTCAGATGTCAATATACAACATAACACCCTCGAGCGCTTAGGCTTGGAGCGGGTAGAATGGGTGGAGGTCAATGTGTTTTAGTTGACTCAGCAGTTTTCAATCTGCTTCTCTGAATAGTCTTCAAGATGCGAGAGCAAGATCTAAAAAGGTCAGTTAATCTAACAGTGATCTCATCCCATAATCATCACTCTATATGTGGCCTCCTTTGTAAATCACTAGCAGGTCTTAAGTGCCACGTAAGATTATCGCTCAAAATTTCATAACTGAATCAATTGGTTAAGTTGTCAGATCCTCATACGTCGAAACCGACGGGAGAGTCCATTTTATATATATATATATATATATATATATATATATATATATATATATATATATACAACTGAATTCTCATTGGAAATTAAGACATTTTATGGCATTCTATTAATTCGAATTAATTCATACCAGTTTAAAACTAAACGTCTAACTTAAGTGGGCAAATAAAGTTGACCTCATACATTTTTACTTACAACAGCATAAAATTTGTTACAAGTATAGGTTTTTATTTGAATTCCTTAGTATTTGCAGCCACGAATATCGATCTGGAGACGAAAAATCTCATTAAGAATATTTGGAACCCTCTAGTGTCATCCTTATTTCTAAAGAATGAAAAGCATAAAAAATGCACAAAATCAAGAGAGACAAAGGAAATACAGATGATTATATAAAATCTAGCCACATAAATTTACCTAACGAATTGTCATAATCAATAAGTTGAAGAAATTTATCAAAGACCTATATAATTATTATCAAAAACACTTCAAAGGCAGTTAAACGTAAAACTGGAAATTTGACATCACTGGCTTTAAAGATAATATCAAAATTAAACAGGCAAAACATCACTAGATTTAAAGAAAAATTATCTGAACATAAAAGGGTCTTAAAATGAAATCATGCTATACACTCATCAGAACCGTGGCCATGGTAATTGCGATTGAGTAAGTGATATGCTTGCAATTTTTTGTCTGTGAGAAAATGGATGTAGAAAAGAGAATAAGCCAGTTTTAGACCCACTGGAGTGACAGGGTGTAATCGATTTCTATTTTTCCTCAGATTAGTTTATTTGCAGAGTGTATTATGAAAAATATTGCCTCATCCGTGATTGCATCAGATTTTCATCATGTCCAGACGCCATTATCTCGACTGTTGATTAGTTGCCCTACGGCCATTTTCTACGACAGATGTTACACCAACTAATCATACGAAAATTGTAACGCTGCACAAACATAATGGCAAGGCTTACCAGTGAGCAAACAAAGTACTATAGATTGGCCCCAAAACTCTCCTATCCAATCGTGAATTTGTGGTCAATCTGCAGGGAATGACTTTATTGAATGGCCATACCAAGTGCTAATATACGCACTGGGTCATGTTTCATTGGAAAAATAGAGAAAAAATAATAACGGAAATATTTTCTTTTTAATAAATTTGCACAAGTGTGTAGAAACAAAATTCGATTTTTGGCCGAATATGACTCTTTTGAGGATGATGCATGATAAAATATTTGGCAATACAAGTTGCTCATCATCATTTAGCAATTTTGGAAATCAAAACTATATGTGTTTTTCTTGATATCTGCGGCGGGAAGGAAATTGAGATCGAATTGATATATGTATGCATGGATGTACACAGATTTTTTAAAAGATTCTTATGTAACATATTTTTGCATTGGAGAGAGCAGATGGTTCTGTTTTTATAATAATTATGAAATATTTGAATTGTTTGAAACGCCAAGAGGCAAAAATTCAACTTGCAGAAAATCACAGTACAGCAATAAAAATTGGGAAAATGCCAATAAACTTTTGCAGATTTCTTTCTCAGTGAAATTAGGTTCCTCCAATAATTGATTTATTCATAGAATGCCTACTTTATTTTACTTTTTCATGACTTTCAAATAATTAAAGAATGCAAGTTGCAGTTTCTTCATATTTTTAAGCAAATGGTTCTTCTTTACAATATTTCCATGCCGACTAATGTCTTCAACACTGTTGTTGCTATTACAACGTTTCTACTGTTGTTCCTTCCAGCCTTCATCAGATATGCAAAGATCCAGCTAACCTACAGCGAATTTAGAACTGAACCCTTAATGTATCTACGGGTGTACATTGCTCTCGTCCTATTTCACATGCCATTAGCCTAATTGATTAAAGCGTTGGTTTGTGAAGATATGTGACGTAAGACTTTGATTTCATTCCCAGAAGCGAGCAGTGCAGGACTATGAAAAAGAACTAGATGAAATCTGCTGAATTGTAGCTAAAAATCTTTATTTTTCTCAAGATTCTATTTTGTTTATTGACATAATAATATACAATTAATTTTATTCTTCTTTCCTTTCTTTTGTCGGCCTAATATTACTGCTAATATTGTATACACCTCCTCTAAATATATATATATATATATATATATATATATATATATATATATATATATATATATTTAAAGTGTGGTATATTTATGGGAAATATACACTGGTAAAACATCCGTTGGTATATAATGCAAGTTGACCCTAATAATATAAAATATTAAAACTGATCAACAAAAACAGCTCAATGCATTATTATAAGAGAACATATAATTTACCCATCAGAGAAATACAAAATTACCTCATGGGTATAGTCTACTTCAACTGACGCCGAGTAAGTCAGCCTTATTTAACCCAATATATATATATATATATATATATATATATATATATATATATATATATTCATTCTTTTTTTTTCCCTTTTTTTTCTCGAGTACCAATTTGTTTTGATAGACTTAAAAACTGTGCTATACGAGGTATTTTCTATCCGAGTATTAATAGTAGTTTAATATATATATAGGCAGCAAAATTTCTATTCAAGCTATTTTCTTGAATATAGCAGTAAGGAAAATTTAATTAATTATTTTATTTCGTTTTTCCAACATTTCTGCATTTCGCCATTTGGAGGATGTTAGTGAATTTTAAAATTGTCCGTATTGTGCATGGCCTCAAGCGCTTTCGGCTACTTCTTTAGTCATTTTCAAAATCTCTCTCTCTCCCTCTCTCTCTCCCTCTCTCTCTCCCTCTCTCTCTCCCTCTCTCTCTCTTTCTCTTTCTATCTATTTCTCGCTATCCCTCTCTCCATATATATATATATATATATATATATATATATATATATATATATATATGTGTGTGTGTGTGTGTGTGTGTGTGTCTGTGTGTGTCTGTGTGTGTTTGTGTGCGGGCGTGCGTGCGTGTATTCGACCAGAAATTTATATATATTCATAGAACAAACATTGTATCATATAATGGCATCGTAAAATAACTACAAACGACAGAGGGAAATTTTATAAATTGACACAAAACGAGGCTGCGTCAATATGTCTGCTGTTTGACATGCAGATTTAAGCGCAATTTTCATCTGCAATGCTCACTCCATAATGTCCTTTGTGCTTAATGGAAACGCGTTCATTTAAGTGCATTGACAAAGAAAGGTTATTATGCAAACAAATGCTTGCTGTTTAAAATAAATGCTTTTTCATCTCTCGGCTTCGGCCATATACATGTAGGGAGGGTTATGTCAATTGATGATTAGATTTTTTATTACCGACCATAATTTTAACTTCAATATCAGTGATTTCTTAGGAAAACTGATGTAAATAGACATTCTTTATTGAATCTTTAAAACGGTGCTATTTTCATACAAATAAACTGTGTAGAATAGAATATCTAATAAATCGTAATATTTAATTTAGAATAAAATATTTGATATCACAATGACTTAAAAGGCGGTTCTTCATATAACACACACAATCGGACAAGCTTTCATTATTTTTAAAATACCAAAACTAAGATGAATGTTTTCCTAGTTTTCCAAAATGCTGAATTGTTAAAAATAAATGATACTATTGTCAGACAAGTAATCTCGTTGTCATTTTTGTTATTCTCGTTGTAGTAGAGACTTTGCAATCGCAGATACAACTATAATAACACCGTTGAACAATACTGATGTCAGACGCCTTTGAATATCACTCGCACTAATAATACTTACTCGATAATAGTCGGTCGAATAATAATCACCGAACAATGATCCATATCGATAAATGTAGAGAAATAGTATAGTGAATAGTATAGAGAATAACGATCCGGTAGAGTAATAGAGGATAGAATAGAAATGGGGATCCGTATAGTAATAGAGGATAGAATAGAAATGGTGATCCGTATAGTAATAGAGGATAGAACAGAAATGATGATCCGTATAGTAATGGAGGATAGAATATAAAAAGTAGTCAGTTAGACACCATGCTAATTCCCATATATACATTTCATTTACCATCACGTGATCTACTTATTCAAAATGGGATCGCCTGTGCTTGCTCTCTGGTGATCTGTGTTCAAACTCTAGTGTCGGCAGTGACACTTTATTCCTATATAGCAGAAGTGATTTATCTGGAATGCAGCAGGAAACTGTTTACGAATAGAGCTTTGTTTTGATGCAGACATTATTTTGTATTATTGATGGTCGTTTAAATAAATCTGAATAAGCAACAAGTTAGGCAAAAAGGTGTATCGCAGGAAAAGAATTCTTGATAATAAGAGGATTGCAACTTTTTCTTTTAGTGACAAGGTCTGGACTTTATCGCCTGAATTAATCAGTTTAATTATCCATCCTGGCTTGATGCTAAGCCTTGGCAAAACAGTTTTAATTATTCATGGCGGCATTGGGTAGTACTCATTTGGTTATCGATTATCTAATTTGATAGTGTCCTTTTCACCTGCTGCACTCAAGACACTGTCCCTGATGGACGAAAGAATCAGATAGAAAACGCATGATTAACCAATTAAGGATGAGATTCAATCAAATACATGTCTAAAAAAAGAAAGAACGAAATATAAACTTTTATTGCCTCAGAGAGCAAATTTAAACCAGGAGGAACGAAAGATTTGCGAAATGATTGTATAGAAAGGCGTAAAAATGAAGTTAGACGCAGTACGAAGCAGTATCAACAACAACAGAATGTAAGAAGAAAATATCAAGATAAAAGAAGAAGAAAAACAAAAGAAGCACGGAGAAAAAGTAAAAGAGAAAAAATAAGAGAGAAAGAGTAAAAGAGTAAAAAAAGAAGTATTTAGACTTTAAATTGTAGAAGGATAAAGAACAATATGAAAAAAAGAAAAAGCAAATGAAAAGAAGAGGCAGGTAGAAAATTAAATAAGGAAAAAGTTTTAAAAAAATAAAATAAAGCGAAAATCGTGAGAAAATATGACGAAAACTAAAAATAAGATACATTGAATGAAAATGGTAATTGCAATAAAAGAAAGAAAGAAAGAAAGAAAGAAAGAAAGAAGGAAGGACTACAGTTAAAGGAAGAGATTAATGCCAAACGAGTTGCTGTTTCTTTCCTGATATTAATTTGAAAGAGAAAAGATAGACTTATCCCAAAACTTACAAGGAAATCATTTTATTTTATATCAATCCACTGAAAAAAATGGACGTCATTCGATTGGTTCCGGATAAAAATGATAGACGATGAAATTCAATAGCAATGTAATTTGACTTGAGAGAAACGATTGACAGATTCATTTCACGGAAAGAATAGTACATAGATTCAAATTAGGATTTTCCTTTAAGAGTTCAGTCTAAAGCCTGAGTCTAATGCAGGTTGGCTTTTGAGAAACTTATTGAATTTTCACAAGTGCATCAACGTAAGAATTCTCAATCTGAGTGCTAATTCTCGAAGGAAGTTATGAATATATTACAAGATTTAAATAATTATTTAACCTAGAGCCAAATCATATATATATATATATATATATATATATATATATGACGATTGCGTCTAGCATGAAACTGCCCTGTTGTCTCTGAGTGTTGACTTCAATGTTCACTTTTATATTTATATTTACATACGCTCTATCTCTGATATCGAGCACTTTACCCCATAAATATAGCACGCCTTAAAACTATATTAAATATTCATGGAGACCTAACGGACACTATTCGTAACATACCTGTTGACAATACTAGTATAATAGCATCATCTACATACAAAAAAAAGGCTAAAAATAATGGAAGCCTTATTAATAAAAACAAAAAAAACAACACTTAATAACATTAACTTTCAACATGGACACACTATTTTTAAAACCTACATACAACGACATATGTCTTATTTAACAGTTAAAATATTTAATCCTTGAAAATGGTTAAATGTATAGCCGAAAGCATTCGGATAAAAAGAACATTCGGACAGTTTTTTATATAATTTATCATTCCAAAAAAAAAATTATTAGATCGCATGAGAAATTGTACAAAAAACGAAATGAAAGCACCTTATCTGCCGTGTTTAATGAAATGTGCACGAAAGATGGATGCGATTCCTAAATACACAAATATATATATATTGACATTTCCCATTAAATAATTTGGACAAGTTTTGTCGACTTACATTTAATAGGATCCTCTCGTAATTACGGACAAATTTCTTGGTATCTTTATTAAAACGAAGAAAGTAAATTACCATGTCGATGTATATTGATTTTATTCCAAATACTTTCGACATTAGCACAATGTCATCATCAGGGTCATGATTTTAAAATTTTAAAATTTCTAGGTTTACCTAATAGTTTTAAATAGTGTTTTCTTTTTTAAAAAATATTTAGACATTTCAATAACGTATTTAACCGCCTTGACATTTGCACGAGTCTCTACATGATATTTTTTTTTAAAAGTACATAAACTTAGCGTTTTTCAATTCACACGTAAAAATGTAATTTTCATATGAACACAACAATTTTGTATAAAGAAGGCTTGAACCTACATAATGATGCGGGAAATAGCATGGACAAGCATGTGAGCAATGAGGAAGTTTTATAGAAAATGGTAACAAATATGACACTTATATTTACCATCAGCATGAGAGAGTTTAAATATCTAGTCTACATAATGAGGAAAGAGGGATTGGAAACTCTGATGCTCACAGGACGAATGGAAGTCAAGAGAGACAAGAAAGTAGGGCATAACTTACGTAGCGAGCTTGAATAAATAGATGGCTGAAAAAGTTTAGGAGAGATAACAAAAAGACAAAATCTATTAAGGACGAGAAATTGTGGAAACTCATGGGCGGCAACGCCCTGAAAGGACACAGCCCATAGAAGAAAACGAACATGGCAGTTTCTAATCTCGCACAGGAAATGAAAACGCACGTTGTTCTCGTGGTACTTGTCACCAATCACCTCGACTTGAAAATATCCTGTTGAATAGAAAAATATGAGGCTGTTCGAATATCTGAGAGAAGTTCCAATGTTGATATACACAAAATTCATATCATCTGTGATAGTCAAGCTTTCATACATTTACTAGTGTCAGAATCATAATCCAATCTACATCTAGATGTTAAAAAGACCTGAATATCAACGGTTTTCATGCAGGTTTTAACATGGACAGAAATAAATGGCCTGCTGTCATATTCTGAAAAGATCCTTAAACTAATCAAATAACTCGAATAAATCAGAGAAGACGTGTACCTAGCTGCTGTAATGTCGTCTTTGTTCAAAATAGACGAGTGTTAGGAAAGTCGCATTTAGAGAGAGTATTGAACGAACAGAAGACTAGAAAGAGAAAGCAAAGAAGAAAAGGTTTATTAAATACTGATACACAGAATGGAAAAACTTGAGTAAATAAATTAATATTCAAATAATATTTAATTTTGTAAACAGAAAATGTGGCACAAGACCAAATGGGATATGGGTATGGCTGTTCAATCTGTCTTATTTTAAACTTAGCTAGACAAGATCAATGACCCCCACCCCCACAAAAATATACAATATTCCTTACACCAAAACACTACATTTTTACTTATCATTCTTGCTACAGTCACCATAATACCTCTGATTCTCTCTCAAGTCATAACAAGTCCCTATATGTACAATTTGTCTGTGACGGGTTAAAATAAAATAACAGCTTTAAAACTGAAACCCAATGAATATTTTCAATATGTGTAATACTATATACAAGACATTAAACAAAATGGCGTTAGTTTAAAAATAAAACGTCACAATCCTTAATTGTAGCAGAAACATTAGTTAACTGAACAAAATTAATGTGCAACTTAGATAATTTAAGCCAATCATTTGGCTAACCACACAAACAACTACAGACTCATTCAGACACAACAACAAATAAGAAAATCACACTAGAAAAAC
>OZ010591.1:107011428-107026428 GCA_963932145.1 Acanthosepion lycidas
ATATTATCTGCAGTCGACCGTTGTACACTCCGGCCTTCTTCAGGTGATTCGGATATCCTACAGTAGAGCATTTCTTGAATCTACGTATCCATAATGTTTTCATTCCAATATCCGTATTTACAATATGTATGTATGTATGTATGTATACATACATATATATATATAATTTTATACATATATATATATATATATTTGTATACGTGTATATATATATATATATATATATATTTATATATATATATATATACATATATATATTGATATATATACATATATATATATATTCATATATACATATATATAAATATAGATATATATATACATATATATGTATATTCACACACAGACACACACACACACACACACACATATATATATATATATATATATATATATATATATATATATATTATAATAAAATTTTTAAAAAATTACATCGCTACAGAAAAAAAAATTAATTTTTCGGTACCTCTTCAGGCGAGGGTAGATAATTAATGATAATATCGATTTATTAGGGAAGTTTAGAAAAACAAATCTAATGCCGCCCCGCAGTTTAATTTACGAAAAGATGAAAACATTTGTTTATTTTTTTTATATTTCCCTACTAGATTATTTTTGTAATTAGTTATCTATGATCGCCCGAAGAAGTATCATCTTAGTATCGAAACATGTTTTTATATATATATAATTTAAAACAACATGCCTGCCCGCATACACAATTCCGTAAAATACTTGTCGACAACACAATTATACTTCGACATGAAAACAATAGACAAAAACTAAAAATCCTTGAAGCATTATACATCAAACAGTTGAAACCCAAACTAAACAAAATCAATTATGGAATCTCTACGAATATTCTTAATTGTCTATAATTGGTAACAGAACCCATTGGTTTATACCAATGGCTTCCCATACTTCATACTTCTCCAATTCTCTCTCGTGTGGTCATATGTGACGTCATGAGATGCGGTACGATTTTCGCTTCTAGCGTCTTATATGCACGTGTTTATCGTTGCTTAGAAATCATCTATGTAAACAATGACGGACTATCATCACTGTCGTGTCCGTATATTGCTTAATATGTTGTAACTGACATCTTTGATAATGGCTTATGTAAGCCGAAAGCTTAGATTGTATTAAAAAAATATGGATCAATATTGTGAATTTTTTTCTTCGTTCATCGATAATGTTATTAAACTTATCAGACGTTATGAAAAAAATTTACATAAAATAAATAGACAACACTTGTCTATAATATTTAATGAAACGTATATGAATGAAAAGTTGCTGCCTAAATAAACACAATATATATATATATATATATATATATATATATATATATATACATTTAAAAAAGTTTTGTGTTGTAAAAATTTTAATAATATATCCGTGTAAATTTAATAGCTAAAAAAATAACCGTTTTCCTCACAGTCTTATCAAGTTTAATCCTGGGAAATGAAAGAATAGACGTGTAAATTAAAGATGACAAATGAAGGGGAGAAAAGAACATTTTCAAGGAACACCAGAGACTAATAATATTCAGACCCAGCAAACAATCCCTCTACAGAGTGGGAAGGCTTGCGGGATATGATATATAAGGACTCCACAATCTTGAGATGATATAAACAGCGAAACCTTGATAGAATAGTAAAACAGTCCATACTAAAGTCAGTAATACAAATCCGACTATTAATAATGTGCTGTGCAATAGATGACCTAGATGTATTAACTAGTTGACTATTGCTAGAGGCCGGATTCAAAATCCTGGGAGGTAAATGTTACTTTATTCTATAATCAAGACGTCGAGAAGTCCTCACTATGTAATGGAGTCCACAACTACATTCATATTTGTAAATAACTGAGTTAACATGATGGGGGGAACATCGTTACGAATGGAAGAAGGAATAGGTCAAGTAACAAAATTTTGCCAAACATTAGCAGAAAAATAACAACTGTTGATCGTAAGCTAAATTCGCCTAGGTAAAGACTCACCCTCTGAACCAATAGAGAGAAGACGCAAATAGACTGCACATTTTTTTTATAACAAGATGCGGCTTAACCCTAAGAAAATTACTGATGACATCAAGAATAACAGCAACCAAACATCCAAAGGATATCCATTTTTTGAAAGTGACATCTTAATAAAATCAGTTTCACCGTAGAGAAATCCTTCGGAACAGATCGTAAGAGCCCTATGTAAACATGAAAGAGGGATGGACAGAGTTTAATAAAGTGAGAAATAAATTAGCTTCAAAAAGTATAAGAAGACGATCAATAGGAGAATATAAAGATGCCTCGTGAAAGCCGACAAAATTATTAGCTAAAGCGGGACCCAAAGGCGAACCCATTGCTACACCCTCAATCTGCCAATAAATAATATTATCGAAACTAAATAAAACAGACGAGGTGGCGAACTTCATGAAATCAAGAAATACACTCTCAGAAAAAGAGATACGGTACATCATATCACAACAAATCTCAATTGTCTGACATAAGGGAACACAGATAAACAAGGATCATATATCAAAAGAACACATAAACCAATCACTGTAAGAGGAACTACGTATAGTTTCAGCAAAGGAGAAGGAATCTTTAATACAAAAGGTACCAGTGTCACAAATTTGGTTGTAGCAATGTCGGGCGTCAACTAGCGACTTTATGCTGGGAGGACCCAATCATAGACAAGATGGGTTGTAAAATGACACCATCCTTATGGATTTTAGGTAGCCCATAAAAGCCAGGACAAACAGACCCAGTAGGTCTAATCAACTCAAAAATTTTAGAAGAGAGTAAACATGTCTTGACCCACTTAAGCAATTGCCTTTGAAACTTAGATTCAATAAAAGCAGTACAGTCATGGGTCTCAACTGGACCTAATTTTAAGAATTTAGACGTATCATCAAGTATGTCATGCATCTTTAAAACGTAATCCGAATAGTCCAGTAAAACAACACCAGCATCTTTATCCGGTTTAGTAAATACCAGGTTGTAGTTATTTTAAAACGTAATTGCCCGCCGGTGCTGTCTCCCCAGTTGGACTCTGATAAAGAAACAGAACCAACAAAATCATGGGCATGTCTGTTAAGTTTAGCTTTTATGGTCTCTGAGAAGATTGGCAGAGCGAAGCGCAAGTCTATGAACCTGTGCAAATAAAACCTAAAACTCTGAAAAGATTTTCTCACTGTTAGGGATCGAAAAAGGAATACAAAAATCCAAACCGTGAGCCAGAAGGGGACGCTATGTAACCTCTTTCCCCGCAGCCATGTGTTAATTAGTAGAACATATCAACAATAATTATTATCTTCAAAAAAATTCTTAAAATCCAACAAAATTTCATGACTTTAAATAACTTAAAAAAAGGTCGGTAAGTCGTAAAAATTAATTAAATCAATCACCAGATGAGCATCCTTGTAAAATATGTAAATTAAATATATAATTATCTAATTTTAATTATATTTTATGGCGAGATGGAGAGAATTATAACCTGGATAAGGAATATGTTTATAAGAAACGCTTAGAATGACTATTTGTCTGTCAGTCTGTCATTTTTATTCTTTGGCGCGTCGGAGAAAGGTAGAAACAAGACGCCGAGGAAAGACAGAAGTAATTTTTGTTCCGTGTCGTAATATATGCCGTATTTCTGCAAGATGAGGAACAGACTATACTGCTTTTGTCTTAAAACACTGAGGAGCCATTCTAAGAAAGCATGGTGTGCAGAAATCCTTCATCATGAAACGATTGCCTGCCCTAAACAATGATCTGTACAGATTAATGGGCGATAATATTAAACATTTTTGAATTTGGAATAAATAGTTTGTATGATATAAATAAATAAATATTGAATATATATATTTGCATTAAATATATATATTAATAAATATTATATATATATATATATATATATATATATATATAAATATATATATATATATATATATATATTTATATTTTTATATATATATATATATATATTTTTATATTTATATATATATATATATATTTATATATATATATATATATATATATATATATTTATATTTATATTAAATATTAATTATATATATATTTATTTTATATTAAATATATATATATTTATATTAAATATAAAGTTTGTATGATATAAATAAATAGTGTGTATGATTTGGAATAAATAGTTTGTATGATATAGCGGCAACTTTCTCTCTGTTACTTATCTGTCTATTTATCTATCTCAGTCGTTCATATATGTCTGTCTCAGTTTGTTTCTATCTATCTATCTATCTATCTATCTTATTGACCGCATCCATTTTCTTATCTAGTCAGATAGATATAATAAAAAGATTGATGTAAATATATAGATGGACAGATGTGAACATCCTTAGATAGATATGAGCAGAGTGAAATATACCGAAAGAATGATAAAAGTAAAAAAAGAAAGAACAAAAGGACGAAAGAAATATATTGCTTCGTTTCGTGACAAGCGTTAATTACAAACAGGAAGTGATGTTATTTGATATTTTCCAAACATTATTTATTTTAAAACATGTTTAGGTTAGCCGTGACCAAGTTAGACATCAAGTAAACGAATTATAAACCCTGATTATATTTAGTATGAATCATTCGGCAACATGCCCACATACATGGAATGTAAATTTCCTATTACACACGCGTATGCACACACATGCAGACATGCATGCATATATATATATATATATATATATATATATATATATATAATTATTTATTTAAAAATATGATTCCAACGCTACATAAGAGTTCTCCTGTTTCAAAGCAAGAGCCGAAAACTTCAATATAATTATTTGAATTAAATTGAATTAACATAATAAGCCCTGTTCCATCTTCACGCGAAATTTATGGAAGAGGGCTTAGTACTTTAAAACAAAATAATCCTCAATGCAAATTTACAGAGCATAAATATTATAAGTTAACTGATTTAAAAATATGGTTCCTTCGCTACACGGAAATTACCTCTTTTAAAAACCGAAGCTAAGAACTTCAAATTCAATGATATAATCAAATTAAAATCATTAGTTCTGTTCTATCTTCAACTAATGCTTTTCATTTAATTATATGACTATTTTTGAAGTTTTTTTAGCTTCGATTTTTGAAACATGGTAATTCCTGTGTAGCGAAGGAACCATATTTTTAAATTTAATTTATAATATATATATATATATATATATATATATATATATATATATATATATATATTGGTAAGTATATATATATATATATATATATTTGGTAAGTATTCAATAGTAGGAAAGTCGGTGATTAAACCGGCTACCCTACTCCATGTTCTTGCGTGTCAGAAGGCTTGTTTGCAAGCCAGCAGGACGAAAAATAAGACCTAACAAAGTGCGGTAGAACTCTCAATGAGTCAACGGCCAGCTAACTCGAGTTGGTGTCTCAATAAACCACGTGAAGAAGGCAACGGGAAATCACTACACTATTAATCCCAAGAAATATGGCAATTAACATACGCATTGTGAAACCTAACGGCGCGAAGAGGATTAAATCATTGGTAATTAAATCTTTGCCCGATAAGGACCAACATGTCCAACAGGTGTCACCTGAACGACGTTCAGCGACTGCTAGCACAAATGGCGTAAAATGTATATAATTCCTCGGAAGATATCCCTCGCCCGGAAAGGGACAGGTGTCACCGGACCGACATCCAGCGACTGCTCACATCAAACAAAAATAACTGTCGGGACATAGCATCTTCGGGCTTTGAACAACTGTGGCGAGTTAGAAAATGTAATCCAGGAGATGAGTAGATTAAAAATCAACGTGTTATGTTTATGCGAAACAATGTGGCCAAATAGCGGAGATTTTGTCAATGACAATCACAGGATTATATATGAAGGCGAAGAGAAAAACGATAAAGGAGTAGGACTGATACTAGATATTGAAGAAATGTGTTCTGGGATACTACCAATTATCTGAAAGAATTCTTGTAGCCAAGCTGAAAGGAAAGGAAAGCCTTTCAACGTAGCTATTATAATAATTATTATAATAATGTTTGCACAAAATAAGGAAGAATAAATCGAATCTTTATACCCCATGCTAGACAACGCCAAAGCTCATGGCAAATCAAAAGAAGTCATAATTAATATGGGTGACCTGAACGCCAAAGTAAGCAGGTAGAGAGCAGGGAAAGTAGCTGGCAAATTCGGACTAGGAGCCTGCAACGAACGTGGAGAAAAAGGGATCAAATGGTGCACGGCCAATGACTAGGTAATAGCAATAGCAAATAGCAAGATTATGGGCATGGAGAAGCTAAAAACTAAAAATCAAATTGACTGCTATCAACAAAAGATTCAGGAATGCAATCATTCATTGTAAAACCATCGCCCCGTTATATGTAAACTAAGACTGAAAGTACGGAAACCGATGACGCCTAACGCAGCCCCACAAACTGCAATACAAAATTCCTGATCGACCGGAACCTGAAGGAAACAAATTTGGACAGATTTAAAAGAAGACACAATGAAAACTCGAAATGGCACGTACTAAAAGAAGTTTTAGCGATATCAGCAAACGATATCAGGGGAGAATGGACGTAGAAAAAAACGTATGGATCACTGACCGTTATGATGCAAAGGAGACAGAAATTTCTGCCAAGATACGGAACGAAATGCAAAAAAACTACACAAGGAAATCTTGAACAAATGCAGGGAGGCTAAAGAAGAATGGCTAAACAAAAAAATGTGCAGAAATAGAGAGACTGTGTATGCACAAACAAATAATGGAAATGGCAGGGCAGAAGACATGATCATCAATTGGCTGCGTAAAATCTAAGGATGTAACGCTCATATTAGAAAAGGAAAAACATTCTTCAGAGGTGGAGCGAATATATTGGAGAACTTTTCCACGACGAAAGAGAACAGATCTATTGATGGGCCTGAAATTCTAAAAACCGAAGTAGAAGCTGCACTGAACACAAAAAGGGCGGCAGGGACACAGATGGAATTGTAACAGAGATGCTGATAGCCTTAGACTTACTGATGGCATAGACAAAATTACAGAAATAATAAATGAAATCTGCAACAGTGGGGATCTACCAGAAGATCTATTTTCATAGCACTGCCTAAGAAACCAAGCGCAAACGAATGTGGACACCGCCTAACAATCAGCCTAATGAGCCACATAATAAAACTCATCATCCGTATTCTGAGGAATAGAGCGCGCAGCAAAATCAGGCCAGAGATAGGATAAGAACAGTGCGGGTTCATTAAAGAGACTGGAACAAGTAGAGCAATATTCATGAAATACAAATGCTGAACGACGTTTACCTGTGACTACGCAACAAATTACGCCACAAAGATCTGCTAGAACTGCTCGGCAATCTTGATATATTTTGAGAAAGATAGATAAATCAAGAACGTATACAAGCAGCAAACGGCCTGCATACGGTTAGAAATGAGCTGAGCAGATAGGAAAAATAGAAATGGGCGTAAAGCAAGGATGTGCCATCTTGCAGGATTTATTCAAGCGAAACAGCGAGGAAATTCTGAGAGAACTAGAAATCCTACTAAGTTCATTATTGGCGACTACAATCTTAATAACATATGATACGTAGGTGACAGAGTGATGATATCAGATACGGAAAGGAAATTAGAAATCTCCTACTGAAGGTAGTGAAGGAAAGCGAGAAGGGCTAAGCATAAATATAAAAAGACAGAATTCATGGCCATCAGCAAAAAGATGAGCCCAAAATGTCATTTAAAGTTAAGGGACACTGAAATCAAGTAGGCGTGGAAATTTAAATATCGGAGAAGACAGAGGGTAAGTGCGACACTGAGTCCGAAGACGTATTGGGGTGGACAAATACGAATTCCAAAAGCTAGCTAGTGTGTTACGAGACAGGGGGTTATCGCTTGTAACAAAGAAAAAGTATTGAACAGCTACGATACATCTGTCCTCTTTTACGGCAGTGTAAACATGAAAAATAGAGTGGAGACAACTAGAGAAGGATGCTGAGGATACCCATGCATCGATCATGTGAGCAACGATGAGGTTTTGGAGAGGATGTAAATAAAGAGGAAACTTATACCTAAAATCAGGAGAGGCAGACGAAACTTAGGGGACATTGAATGAGAAAGAAGGGCTTGGAAAATTGGATACTCATAGGGTGGATAGAGACAAAGTGGTACAAAGAAAAGCAACACGTGACATACTTAACAAGTGGATGACAGAACATGGAAGAAGTAGCAAAAAAGACAGAATTTATTAAGAGTTAAAAGGATAGGAAAAGAAAGTGTGGAACCATGATTGGGACACGGTGCATAAAAGAAGATATATGCATTAATATATATATATATATATATATATATATATATATATATATATATGTGTGTGTGTGTGTGTGTGTGTGTGTGTGTGTATATATATGTATGTATATGCATTCATACATATATATATATATATATATATATATATATATATATATATATATATATATATATATATGTAATGAAAAACAAACCACTTTAAGGTACCATTACGATAATCTATTTGACCTAAATCCTTTTTTAAGGATTCAGGATCATCAGGTAAAACTTCCAACAACGAAGTGAGAGGAAAAATGGGATTAGAAATTGGTGGGTAGTGTAATTTTTGTAATTTAATAGAGGGGGTTGAGAGTGGTAGTTAAACAGACAATATAAAGTATAGGGAGGGGTTAATTTTATATCTCTCTTAAGTATGTTTTATATTGGAGTAGGAGGAGTGACAGAACCTTGACCTCTTTAGATGGTTAATAAAACGGAAATGAATTGTAGAAAATGTATGCAAGTGAGTCTTATGGTAAAAAGATAGATGTGTGGCGGGGAAGAGATGGAGTTGTTATAATTTTGTTTTAACAAAATTATGTAAAAGATAGTTTACAATGTTTGATAGAAAATTCGATGTCTGAAAAAATGTTGTTATTAACTTAAATCTTTAATATTTTAAGTAAATAGTTTCAGGACTAAATATAACTATTATTGTAATAAACATATTTATCTAGGACATAAAGAAATATTTAAAATCTTAATAGTTTATTCACCCGACTAATTGTATTTCCACAATATATATAAAAAAATATAACAATAACATCTATTTTAATATTTAAAATTAATTTATGAATGTAATTTATTTATTATATTGGTAAATTAAATTAAAGATTAGGTATTTGAGGGTAATATTAATTTTCATTTATTCATATATGTCTCACAAATGTATTCATGTGAATCTCTACATACATACGATCATTAACAACTCAAAAAAAAAAAAAAAAACATAGAAACACTTGAGATAATTTACACAAAAATTCATTTATACTCGTACATAAACTATATATACATTTTACTATCTTTATCTATATTTTAATATTTGAAATATGTATAGATTTTGGTTAAATTCCACAGTTAAAATTTAATTTTATGTGATTTCGGAAGTGTTTCATTTTAAAGGAATTTAGCTAATATTATTACTATTATTAATAGTCAAAGAATGGTATATTTAAATTTAAATTATCAATTTAGAAATGAAACTCCCTTCAGAAGAAAACAAAATTTAAACTATAGAATATTACAAAAGAAGGACATTACAAATTAAGAAAATAAATTTAAAATGTCATTAGAAAGACCCAATATTTCATTTAAAATCAATTCATGCACGTACGCACATATATACATACACACAGACACACATATATATATACATATATACATACACACACACACATATATATACATCCATATATATATATATATATATATACACATATACGTACACATATACATACATATACAATTCATATATCCATATACAAATCTATATATCAAAAAAATAATCTAACCATTTAATCATCCATATATATACATATATATAGAGACATACTCATGTACACATACACACCCTTAAATACATATACATTCATATATAAGCACAAAACCCTACATACAAAAAAGATATAAAAAGAACACACACACATATATATATATATATATATATATATATACATATACATACATATACATATGTACATTTTCCAAATATTAATTCTAAGGTAATTACGTCTATATACATATATATATTACAAGTAGTTAAATCCATAAAAACACACATATTTAAGTACATGTACACGCACATATACTCGTACATACACATATAATATACATATACATACAAAACAAACATAAAAACATTTATACATATACATCCACACCCATGCAGCATACACGTTAAAAAAAAATTTTTTTTTCAGTATTCAAACATGCCTCATATTAGTATATTTATACTCACACATGTGTATATCTATTTATACATATATATCCATACTACCATACATATGTGTCCACAATATAAATACATAGTTACCCTTATCTATAATGTCCATATATATATATATATATCTAAATAAGTTCACATATAAAAAATTTTAAGTTCCACAACACATTTATCAAAGACCACATTGTCAGTATTTTCATATATTCATTTAAAACAATTTATATTTTCTATTTATATATCTACACATACTTTGTTAAAATGAGGTGATTTTTATGCCTACATTTACAAATCAACTCATCATGTCTGTTCAATAGTATGTCCGGATCCTTATGTTTTATAATTAGTATTTTTTCAATAATGCACAAATTGCATCTGTCTCTGGAATTAATCGGTGTTTTGGCTCTTGAGACGATTTTCCATTTTATTTGTGGGGTTAATTTGTTTTCCAATACCTCCCAATAGTGCTTTGAAAGTGCAGTTTGGTGTTTTTTTGATTCATTATAAAAGGATTGGCGATTGTTGTAAAATCGTTGTTTCCAACTTCCCGCCGAAATTCCTATGTAGATCTTCTTATGTTCAATATTTTCTTTGGGAAAAATCGTAGCTTCGTATACTATGTTTTTGGACAAACATACTCTTTCCACTGGACAGACAGATCCTTCCCTGCAGTTACAGGTAGATTTAGTCTTTGGGCTTGTATTAGGATCTTTTTGAAGTTGATTATAAAATTCATTTAAAATTTTACTATTATGGGAGCTAATAATTTTTTCCATGTTGTTCATGCAGGAATAACTAATTTTTAAAATTCATTCTATTGAACAACTTTTTTAATAGCTTATCTTTTTTAAAATGTTTATCTATTAGTTTAAAAAAATATTTTCCTATATTAATGTTCGACAGCTTACAGAAATATATATATATATATATGTATGCATGTACATGCATTCATATATATATATATATATATATATATATATATATATATATATATATATATATATATATATATATATATATATATATATATATATATATATATATATATATATATATATATTAAAGACATTTTTATGTTTAACGTTCTTTATATAGATACAAGTATTTAAGTAAATGCTCTGTTTATAAGCAGTAAATTCGACCTTGCCTACCGAACGCTCCTTTGTGGCCAAGTCGGTTAAGGCACGTCAGCGTAAATGGCGGTTCCGTATAGGATGCAGGTTCGAATCCTGTCAAAGGACGAATATTTTCTATGAAAATTTCTCGGACATTTAGGTCGGTAAATGTTATTTAATACTGTTTATTATAAACAGAGCATTTACTTAAATACTTGTATCTATAAAAAGAACGTTAAACATAAAAATGTCTTTAATAAATAAATTGTCGGACTTTGTCCATTTCTAAATATATATATGTATGTATATGCATTCATTCATATATATATATATATATGTATGTATATGCATTCATTCATATATATATATATATATATGTATGTATACGCATTCATTCATATATATATATATATGTATGTATACGCATTCATTCATATATATATATATATATGTGTGTGTGTGTGTGTATATGTATGTATATGCATTCATTCATATATATATGTATGTATATGCATTCATTCATATATGTATATATATAGTTTATGCAAAACTAAGTAATCCGTATGGGTAGACACAATAACTTATTACATGGGACCTTAAATTCAGAGCACATATGTTTGAATAAAAACAGACCCACTTTAAGGTCCCATGTTATTTCACCAGAGTTATTTCACATGTGGTGAAATAATTTATTACATGGAACCTTAAAGTGTTCTGTTTTTATTCAAACAATATATATATATATATATATATATATATATATATATATATATATATATATATATATTCCAAAATAATTACTGATATGATAAAAACCAAAGACACGCATAAACATAATAATTCAGAATCAGACATTATTAATTAATTTACCAAGACAGTTCCTCTCAATATACTGTGGATACATGCATAAATTAAAAAAAATGTATCTATGAACACAAAAATGGTCTAATACATAACGAAAATGATCTTATACATATGAAATTCATTAGTCAGTTACAGAAAACATTTCAACCCCAATCTTGATCTAAAAAACTCACACATATCAAAAGAAAAAGTATTTTAGTCGGAATGAAAATACTCGAGAGTGCCGCTATGGAATTTTATCAAAATATCAATCTACGTCTCAGTTTCTTTCTAATCTCACTTTTCTGGAAAGACTTAGAACTTTCCCAAGCCAACTTAGACGACCACAAAAATGTTGAAAAATCTAAAGGAAAAGATTAAGTGCAATACGTCATGTTTTTAAACATGTACAACACAGGCGTCCATCCCAAACAATGACAATCTGATCAAAGTTTAAACAATATTCATTTTTTTTAAAAATATTCCTTGAATATTACTCGCTTAATATTGTATTACCAGACTTTGTATTATGTCGCTGTGTGTCCCCCATACGTTTTGACAGATCTTTTAACCACATAATGGATATTCATGAACGTCCTCAAACTTAAAAGACTTGGATATTCTTGCTCTTGTCTATAAATACGTACAAGAAAAGAAATCCTTACATTTGCCTTGATGAAGTCCCCCAGGAGACATAACTTGTAGGGTGAATTTTTTTTTCTCTTGTCTTTTTTATTCACACACACAGACACACACACACACATATCTATCTATCTATCTATCTATCTATCTATATACATATATATATATATATATATATATATATATATATATATGGAGGGATATGTATGTATATAGTTTTATGTATATGTTCATGGAAATAATATTGTGTGAATATTGTGCACTATATATATATATATATATATATATATATATATATGCTTCGATTTGCATTATATTTTTTCTTCTCAGATGCTACCTGAATTTTACCAGAAACAAAATAGTTTCCACGCCTGAGGATGACGAGTAAAACCGTCGAAAGTACTTGCATATTCAAGGAAGACCTAATGCAGTTTATTATTTTAAAAAGCAAGGATCATTCCATTCAACGAGTGATTAGTGGGTTACTGTATCTTTGCAATTTAGTTAGCGAAGAGTTTCACCATTTTATATCATTAACTTTACGAAATTACTTTTTGTATGAATTGTTCACATTGATTTATAAGGGTGGCCATTCTCTCAAAGAAGATTGGCGCAACATAATCTTCTTGTAACTTAATATTCTTTTAATTGGCCAAAGTTTAACTTAACAAATTCACAATTCTATAGCTAAGATATTGAAATTTTTGCCGCTTTAAAAAAGTCAATTTATAAGAAAGGAGCAACTTGATTAAGTTGAGAACTTTTTTTTTCAATTTATTCCTAGTTAAATTGTTCACATATCTTTTTTTCTGGAGTCGATTAATAAATAAAAATAAGAATTACCAGCAGTAAAAGTTTTTCCAATTCTCGGTTGGAGATATCTCAATAACTCTGACCAACAAATTAAAACCAATTGAGAAACTATTTTTTTTTAACTTCGGACGAACACTACAGGATAATGTTCGTGTATGTGAGACAGCACTCCTCTCTCAAAAAATAAAAAATGTTCGCATTGTTTGTTTTCTTCGTTCCATTGATTCTGGTAGCAGCATGACAAAATGTCATAGTCTCTCTTGAACAAACTGAAAGAATTTTCGTCCAGACTCACTTGCTGAACCGAAGTACCTTTTATGATGAAATCGTTTGCGAACGCAAACAGGAAAACAATGAAAAAGAGGATGAAATTTTTAACCGAAAAATTCCAAAATCTATTGACGCCCTTGTTGATATTTTTTTTTATTTCCGTGATTTAAAAAAAAAAAAAGTCTTTTCATAATAAAGGTAAACTCATGATAATAAGCTATCAATGAACAAATGTGAAAAATTAAAAAAAAAAATCAACCTTTAATGAAAGCACGGAATGACCTGGCAGCAAAGTTACTATTCAGTGAACAAACCTCTAGTCACTTCCATCATATCTGAAATATCAACATTTCAATTGCGTCAGAAATCCCCAGTCTTTCGTGATTAAATATAAACAGCAATTATTGAAGTATGTTAGAATTTCATTTACATATTTCAAATTGTTCTCATCTTCATTGTCATATTCACGACGTTTTGACCGTTGCACGCTCCGGCTTTTTTCAGATGATATACGTTCGAATTTGGGGTAGATTGTTCTGATTCAACGTTCCACGCCTCTTTTTCTTTTTTTTTTTTTTTTTTTTGAATATCTCAGTTTAATTTAATTGCCTTTAGTAACACAACACTCCAAGTTTTAGTTCACTTCTGCTGTGGCCAGGTTTTGAACTAACAACTCTTTGGATCAAGTCGAACTCACGACTTGATTACTTCAACCAACGCTTTTATTCACAGTGACAAAAGTCCTTGGGGACAAATAATTTCATATATCCATATATCCATACATATAACGGTCGGCTACTAGTTTCACTGCTACAAATATCTGCTCGGACATATTGGTGTTTTATTCACCACCCACTGAGCAGAATTTAGTTTATACTCGAACGATACAACATAACCTTATTGACATTTTCTGGGCGGGAGCGCATTATCTGGCAACATCAACAGTTTGGACAAGGCCAGTATATTAAAACTCTCGATCACGATGACTTGTGACTTCGTGCTAGCACAACGATTGACCACTTTGAGACCATTTCTTATA
>OZ010591.1:107031428-107036428 GCA_963932145.1 Acanthosepion lycidas
CTATAGAAACATTACTAATAATAGCAATAAAAATAACAATAACAACGACAATAATAATAGCAACATCAATATCTATCAAATCACATAATAATTATCACTGTGTATTTATTTATATATTTCTTGTCCCGACTGTAATTGAAAGGGAGGTAAATCAACTTAAGTTACTAAATTTATGAATGATTAGTTCCCTTAGTCGTTTTAATAATCTATACAATAAAATATTTATCTGCATTTAGACAAAATTAGTTTCCGAGCAAAATGAACGGTTTATTAAAACATTTCTTTTACTCCTACATTTCTAGGACTGGAGTCTTATTTGTTAAACACTTTCATGTGAGGCAGTGAGATAACTTTGCCGAATGCATGATCATCTTCCATCAATTTGGACTTTGTTGTCGCCATCTTTGATGTTCCGTTACTAATCTTTTCCTTACAGGAGATATTTCCTTTTCACTGTTATATTAAACACAATCATTTTAATATAGAACTATAATAAACAAAAAGCGATTAATAAGATACCAAGTGTAATCATTGAATCATAGATACCATTAAATGAAACGGATTAATTACAGGTTTCATTGGCGTTGAATTTAGTTGTGAATTCTTTATCTCAGCTTTTATTGAATCGCAATATAATATTACAATATTTTGTCACATTGTATCTCACGATTAAATCTTTGTAACAATCGCCGTCATTTTTGAAGCATTGGTAACACTACTATCAATAATAAATACATGAATTTTGTTTAATTAAAAGGAAACATCAGAAAAACGAATCTCTCGCCTGACTTAAGTCATTGTTCATGACAATGTGATTATAAAACAAATACAGATCGAAATTTTTTTTAAAATAACAATAATAATAATTTTGGAAGTCTGTTCATTGCTGTCGAACTCTTTGGCTCGGCAGAGAGCAACTCGGACGAAGCTTTGCCGCGGAGCAAATTTTCGCCCGGGGAGGTAGACAGTCCCTGAAAAAGGGAATATTTTTGGCCCAGCCTACGGGCTCGGAGAAACAACAGTAAACTCGGCCTTGTGCCACATACATCCCTCGTGGTGGGGAACTGTTAAATATAACTTAATAATAATTTCCTATGCAAAGAACTTCAACATTTAGTATCTGCCTTATTTCTGTTTCTTTATCAGCCATTTTCTTTTCTTTGCCAGAATAGAAATAGAATTAATTGGCTCATGTTCAGATTTCTTTTATAAAAAGAATCACAGCTGTGTTTCTTGTTCCCTTGTATTCTTGAACTCTAATGGAAAAAATATTCCCCTGGAACAGGGATGAAAATCCAAATCTAACCGAAGACGTTTTTTCCATATTTCGAATACAAGATCTTTTGATTATCGATTAACGGAGAAGGGAAACAAAAAGGAAAATGCGATGAAATAAACAAAATAGAAAAAGAAAAAGAATTTTCGACAGACCCGACTTCAAATGAAACTCAAATATATGAGCCATTTTAAAGATGCTGGTAAATGTTCAATTCATTCTTTCGCTCAAAGAATTACCTGACACCTTCTCCAAAACTTTAAGTTTGCATGAGTCAATATAGACCAAAAAGCGAAGATTTCTGCCGTACCTGGGCAGGAGCTACCGAATTCGCACTTTCCAACCATGGCAGATTTCAAAATTTTTGAAGTGTTCGTCGTTGGGGCGGGCTTATTTTTATTCATTAACATCTTCGCTACTCTAAGGCGATTTTAATTGCACGCCATGAAACTTCAGCGTCGTTGAATCACCATCATTTTCTATATGAAGAACTCAAAGGAAGTCCTCGTTTTGAGCAGCTGAACGTGTAACATCGATTTCTATTTTCTCTTCCAATTACCCATCATTTATATAAACCAAGAGTGTCTCCATATTTCCAATGAGAACGAAACGGTTACAGCGCTTACCTCATTTTTATGGCGAAGAAGCTGATAAACAAGAAGAGATATGTATAATTGGACTATAAAATGCCAGAGGAATCGCACAATTAGGTTTATTAGGAGAAGATTTATAGCTGACGGATGGCACACAATGTCCAATCAGTATAGAGTGGGTCACCATGGACAGGGAGTATGATGTATAAAAACCCGAAACCCCAAATGCTTATCGGTTAAAACATCACTGATGATGTGTACCAAAGTAACAAACAGATGTGTTTCACGAATATATATATATATATATATATATATATATATATATATATATATATATATATATATATATATATATATTATCATTTTGTTGGGAAGAAGGTGAAATTTATTAACCGATATATTAAATCTGTCTATGTGTATCTCCCTTATTCTCTCTCTCTGTCTCTTTCTCAGTCTCTCTCTCGCTCTCTGTCTCTCTATGTATATATATATATATATATATATATATATATATATATATATACATATATATATATAGATAGATAGATATATATATATAGAGAGAGAGATAATATTAGTGGTAAATATACATATATTATGACCATGGAATATTAGTGTTTAAGCCTTTTTATTATATATATATATATATATATATATATATATATATATATATATATATATATATATATATATGTATATTACATTATATTACTAAAAAATTAATCTTATATCTATATATGAAATTAGGTTTTAATTATCTCACCCCAAGCAATGCAATAAAGCCCCTAAGATGCAAGACTTTTAAGATTTAAATTCTTGAAGATCAAAGTTAACTGTAAAGCGAGAAGTCGGAAGAGAATTTCGCAAGCGAGATAACAAATTGTTAGCATAAAACGGTTAAAATAGCCATTTCAACTGTAAAATGATGAGTCCTTGCCGTCAATTTAGTACATTTAAATTCATAGTGTCTAAGAACCAAAAAGGAAGGTTCTTCAGAACAATAACCATGAAAATATATATAGAAAAGGCACAGGGAAACTGTTTGTTGCAATTACGTGTTTGTTGATTGATAGCAACTTCTTTCTGCGCTGTTAGTATGGAAGGCAAATTGTTCCGCACAGCTGTGAATAAATGGCAATCATTCCTATGAAATTTCCTGAAACACGAAATCTTGAATTAATAGGGAATTTGCTATTTTTAAGTTTTCAAATGCTGATTTGATGGATATAGAGAAATATTTTATTTTTAAATGACAGATTTCAATAGGCTAAAAGATTGTAAATTGCAAAAGATTTTGTCAGGTAGCGAAAGTCCGATGAAGATCTTCGTCTATTCTGATAAATATAAAATAAATTTTAATACTATCTTGGCGATCTGTGTTTTGAATAAAAGACAGAACATATAAAACATTCATTTGTCACAAGTTAAGAAATCCTAGGCATTGTAGCGACACAGACATTTTGAAAAGCAAAAGATGTCGAGCCGAAAATCAAATAGGAAAAGATGTGAGGCACCTGGTATCTTTTAAAAGTCATCCATAACAAAAATCGAATGAAATTGTCGGCAGATGAAAATAAGGACCTATTTTTCTACTTTCCACTGAAAAAGGCTATGCTAAGCTGGACAGAGCAGTCATTAGGCGCAAATGCTGGGTAGCCACGAGAGAGAATCGCTCTCATAGATTGAGACTTCAGCAAGGCAGAAATAATGTGATGCTATGTGGTAGGGTTATAAATGAAGACATATTATGCCGATATCGAAATCCAAATGCTGTCAAGTTGGCTGCTCACACCACCATTATTATTTTTTTTTTTTTACAGGCACAAATGGAGTCAGAAGCTAAACGTTTTCATTAAAGATTATGATTTTTATGCACGCAAATGCCTTAATCACAGAAGGGAAAAAATCTATTAAATTAAATAGACTACAAATATTTTGTATAACATTTTCTAGGGGATGTTTGAAATTGGCCGACTGTGATTTACCAGTAAACAAGAAGCTTGAAATTCTGTCCGTGATTTTGTGAAGAGCTAATAAAATCTATGGATAAACGACTTGTACATTTAATCACTGAACATGGAGGATATATTTCACATTAATGATATCTTATATTTTTAGCGGTAAATTCATATCATGTGAAAATATTATACAAGGTTAAAAACAAGTGAGACGTGATTTGTATTTAAGAATTTTTATTATGACATAAAGAAAAAAAAAATTATGATTAAATTCTTCCTCTTCTTCTTTAGTCTTAATTACTGCAGCATTATTTTTTGGTAATCGTTGCAAATTTTTTCTCAAAGTATTAGTTTGACAACTGATTCCTTCTTTTTTTCAATGACGCTAAAGTGATCTTTGCATTTTAAGGATGGAAATGTTTCACACATCTGTCAAGTTCATCCCATGCTAATTCTGATGATTCCTTCAAATTTTGAACCATAATATATATATATATATATATATATATATATATATATATATATATATATGTGTGTGTGTGTGTGGGTGCGTGCGTGTGTCTGTGTCACTCAAAGTTGCACCAAACGATGAGAAATAAAATGTATATTCATTGGTATATGTATATATATATATATATATATATATATATATATATATATATATATATATGCGTGTGCGTGTGTGCCTGTGTCACTCAAAGTTGTACCAAACGATGAGAAATAAAATGTATATTTATTGGTACATATATATATATATATATATATATATATATATATATATATATATATATATATATATATTAGCTCCTGAAATAAAAATTAATTCCAGTTGATCTCTCTAGGGAGTAGGTATTATAGCTTATATATAGAGAGACTCTTCGCATAGCTAATTGAGTCACTGTCAGTCACTGGGCGTGTTTCTAAAAATAAATACGCTAAAAATCCACTTGCATCCTTGCCGAGGGCTTAGTGGTAGAATCTCCGACTGACACTAATTCAGTCGGGTTTCGATCCTAGCTCGAGGCAACCGGATGTCTAGCCACACTGATGAGCTGCGAAACAGTCTGTCTGTGGATGACGTTATATATATATATATGTGTGTGTGTGTGTTTATTTGTTTGTGTGTGTGTGCGTATTGATGTACTAGGAATGCATAGTCTGATTAATGATCCA
>OZ010591.1:107041428-107048928 GCA_963932145.1 Acanthosepion lycidas
AATGCAGCTAATATTAATGTTAATATTAATGTTAAACATTAGTTTCCGACTATTAATTTTTAGTGGCAGTGTATTTATATTTATATTTTTATATAGTGTGGGTTATACAACAACTTTACGCTGATTTATATTGTGATATAACGAGAATCGGTATAACCAATCCCCGGGATCAGACTTCTCCTTAGTTTAAAGCAGAAAGAAGATATTATGTGTAGATCGCATTGAGAAGACCGAGAAGTGATAATATATACCTTCTCAGTACACGACGGGAGAATGTGACACGAGGTCATTTTTAACGTGGGTTTCCCAGACGCATCCATGTGTAGATAGGCCAAGGACAAAAAAAAAACGCCTAATCCTCGCGAACACTGTCACGTTGACGTTGAAGAATTCTCGTAGTGCAATGAAGAATGTGCTACCGTAGGGTTCGAATAACTGAGGGTCGAGCGCCTTCTCCAATCCCAAATGGAGAGAGAACAGATACTACACTTTCATCACAGTCAAAAGGCCGAAAAGTGATTATCGCATTGGTCTGTAGATTTCCATTCTATGTTCGTCGACTGGATTTCAAACCGTTTTGAAGATGTCACGCAACACGAAATCGAGGCTCTTCCGTAGTACATCGCTCAGCTTTTTAATAAATTCAGATTTCCAAAATCTTTTTTCCAGACAACATAACGAATCCGAGCCAGAGTAAAATATTTTATCAACAAAAAGACATAATTTATTTCAGGTCCTCAATAAATCAATAGCAAAAATGTAGTACAAATAAAAAAACACACATTTTTCCATCGCTGCCCTAAGCCAATACATCAGTCATCATAAAACCTTATATTTTGAAAAGTTTGAAGATTCAGTTCCTAAATTACCAGACAATATTTAAGCAACATAACTATAACGAAATCTGAAGAAGAATTTCTCTCTATTTTCTACCAATTTCTTATATTTATTGAAATTATTGTCGTAGGAGAAGTAAAGAAAAAAATGACAAATTTAGATTTTGGTTGTAAAAGCCTGTGTATCTTCCTCCTGTTGGAATTACAGCCCTTACAATACGCAGTAATTTACCAAAAAATTGTAATTCAATGAAGTCCCCCACATCTTTTTAAGAATGGTAAAGCTAACAATTTTAATCACAGTAATGCGAGTTATATGGAGCAATCAGCTTAATAAGCTACATAACAAAAACTTTGATCCAAATTCAGATGAATAGATCACAATGCAGAATTAAATCCCAAATAAAACAAGACTGGTATGGTTTATTTAAGGACAATGGAACAAGGGATTCGATATTTATGCTCAGATAAGTAATAAAAGTCTAGAAGGATGTACAGCTATCTTTTAGAGATTAAACAAAAGTGTTTGATAAAGTACGTCACAGATACCTGTTGGAAATGCAAGGTAAGTTTGTTTTAATTGGGAAATATGTCAGAATTATCCAAAGATTATACTGGGAAAAATTGCCTGCGTACGGGTAGAAGATGAATTAAATCAGGGCGTAAAACTAGAAAGGATGTGTATTTTCAAGGGACTTATTCAAACTTTACAGTGTAGAAATCCTGAGAGAATTAGTAATCCTACAAGGATTCAATTTTGGCGATCATAATCTTAACAATATAAAGTGACACAATGTTGAAAGCAGACTTAGAAAGAAAACTAACGCTAACTCTGACACCTGTAGAAGAAGGGGGTAACAGAAAATAAGGAGAAAGGGTGAAACATTGTAAGAAGAGGGAATGTATGGTTGATAGCAACAAGAAACTGTCCAAGATGCGTTCTACAAATTCGATACGGCAGGATGAAGCAAATAAGAAAATTTAAATATTTATTAAGGTTTTTAACACACGATGGAAAATATGAGCGTGGAATCCGAATAGTGAAATGTACCTTTCAAAAGCTAAGCAAAGTATTAGGAAACAGTAAAATTTCGTTATGAACAAAGAAAACAATAACTATATGGCGGTCAAAACTGGATAATCTTATCGCCGACGAAGAGAAGATTTATGCAACAGAACCTGGGTTCTATGAAAGGATGATGAGAACATCATATAAGTAATAAAAAATTTTTTTCCTTGTTTTTAATTGGAAACGTAAACGACACATACTTGATATTTCTAAGATATATAATGAAAAAAATGCACTTGGAGAATTTGACACTCACGGGATATATTGAAGGCAATAACTTACCAAACGAGCTTCTGTAAATGGGTATTAGAATAGGAAATAGGAGGATGAACCAAAGAAAAATTCTTATACAGAGTTACAAACCGCGTGAGAGTTATGGGAAGCCCTGATTGTTCACGTCCTGAACGGACATAAAATATAGAAGTTTATTTAACGGTTATCGGTATCGCAAAGGAAATCTTGAGGCAGAGTTCAAATTCCGGCTGGGGTTTTGCGTTCATTTAGAGCTAAATTTTTTAGTTATGATTTATTTTATGTTTTATCCCTAATAACGCTAAATGAATCAATATGGCAGATTAGATAATTCAGCTTTCGTACGTCAACAACACTACGATAAGATAGATTCTGAATTAAAACAACCAACAATCAAAAATGCTTCCATCCACTCCAACTAGATGGCGAGCCTGGGTATGGTGAGTTTGTTCACCAAAGAATCCACTGAGGAGGCACTATCAGTAGTCAGGTACAGACTAGCCTTGGACTTAGCTCAAGGAGAACATAGCAGTATAATAATAGATAACCTGTTGGAAATGATGACTTTCTGTATGAAGGCTTTGTGATGTGCTCACCATTATCACCAGCAATCGCTAACACATATATGGAATACTTTGAGGAAATAACATTTAAATCAATGTCACTAAAGCCTTGCTGAGATACATAGATGATCCAGCTACTTCTGGTTCATGTGATACAGTTCACAATAGAGAGAGAAAACAATTAGCATTCCTTAATGTACTAACATCTCAAACAGAGCATGAGTTCAAGACATCTATATACCACAAGCCAACATTTACCGGACAATACCTCCACATCAATTCCCACCACCCATAAAGTTTAAAGAAAGGAATCATCCACAATATCAAGTAAAAGTCGTAAGTGGTGAGAGAGAGAGTTATATATGTACAAGAATTAATCAGTATAAACAGGACCCTACAGTGATGTAACAACTACCCTGGGTACATGACAGCAGCCCCCACAAACTGAGACAGAATGGTACAAGATGATAACAACACTCATAAAGGTTATAGACTCAGACAGTGTTGCTTCTATCTCTAAGTCTTCCACAGAAAAATTACGCCTAGGACTATAAAGCAGATCAACATTCCTAACAAATCCACAACTGCGACTACAATAGAGGATGTTTTAAAACAAAAGCGATAAAAACAAAAAGGATGTTAAATGCGCTTGACTAGGTTAAGCACCTGCATTGCAGTATCGTAAGTGTTCTCTCAATATAGAATAATAATCGACATTTGTTGTATTTCTCTCACTCCCGCTGCATACACCGGGTGTAACTGCAAAATTGTCCAAATCTTGTAACAGTATGGGATAATTGTCCATCTGACAAAATATTTAATATCAACAAAAAACTAAACTAATTGAATTTCTTTTTTTAGGCCTTTATCTAAGACTTTTAGCCATTCGTCGTAAGAATCACTGAAAAACCCTTTGAGTTATTTAGCTAGAAAGAGAGCAAGTTAAAATCATTTTGTATCAGCCCCTACTATGTCTTCGCAACTGAGCAAGGATGAGACAAAAAAGATCATTCACGCTTTCGGTGATGGTATCAACATCCATATTCTGGCTTCCGTCTTCAAAGTTCATTCAAGAATCATCACGAGAACAGTGAATAAGTTTAAAAAAGAGACAACAGTAGAGAGTAAAATTGGATTATGAGGTCACAACAGAAAGAGGGATCATCATTTCAACTTAGAGCTGAATACAATCTAATTGTTCAAAGTAGAGTCTAATAGTGTTATAAAAATCTCGGAGAATTCCAGTAAGATATCTTTAATCATTTCTTAGATAAAACGGTTCAGAGCTTAATTTAACAATTTTGTTGTTACAATCGGTATAGGATTCTATCAATATTTAATCCAAAAATGTTCTTTAAAATGATGACTCACGTAACATAAGATTAAATAAAAAGGAATATAATAAATGACCTTTTCAATTTAATTGCACAAACATGTAGACTAAATACACCTAGTATAAAAACCTACATAAATATGTTCGAACGATCTTGGCCGGTTATTTGTTTTTGTACACACAAGGCTGCTAGGGCAACTTTTTTTGTAGACCCCTTCTCAGGCACATTTCTGTTTGCTCAACACCCACAGAGACCCCCTGTGGTTTATACTACAACTATACTATGCTGACATTAGTTACGGTTAGTGCGAATGAGCGCATCATATCGTATGGTCATCAGTTTAAACAAGGTCAGTACACGCAAACCATCGCTCACGATAACAGCCATCAACGGCTCCTGAATAGATCCGTCTATATAATTTCAATAAAAATCTTGACTTAACCCGTGATATGGCTTTCAGGCTTTTTCATCTAGATGGATTGATTCGTTTTCTATGTCTTATTTGCAGATTATTTAAAGCCAAAACACATTTTTTAGATTTCAAAATTTCACATTTTTTGTAGATTATAATGATTACGTGATAAAATTCTTACTAATTAACCCGTAGCTTGGCGGATAAGAGATTGAATCAAACGTTTTCCAAGTGTATTTGCGCGTAAGTGAATATTAAGAACCCACCTCGAATTGGAACTCGGCTTTCTAATTCTGAGCCATTATTACACCACCCTCACATCCAATCTTATAGCGCCTAGTACCGTTAAGCAATCACCCATGTAAGTACAGACCAGATTTGACGTTGCTTAACTTCGTTGGCCGTACGGGAACTTTGACGTATTGAGATTGTCTTACATGACGACAACATCAAGAAGTCACATACCTGAGAAACACACACACACACACACACACACACACACATATATATATATATATATATATATGTGTGTGTGTGTGTATGTGTGTGTGTGTGTGTGTGTGTGTGTGTGTGTGTGTGTTCTCTTTCCTATTTTCAAATATAAAAACAAAAATTATAAAGAACTTCGGGTTATTAACCTAACGTGGTCTTTCCTATTATTCTATATATTTGCACACACACACACACACACACACACATATATATATATATATATATATATATATATATATATATATATATATATATATATATATATATATATGTGTGTGTGTGTATATATATATATATATATATGTTATGGTTCGGTTCCTTGTATTCCGGTGATAGTCCAAGGTAGAACCAATAAAGAAGAACTCGAACACAGATATGGAATAACACAGATATATTACAAACAGGAATATATACAGAGAAGTAGAAAGTGTTAGTATGAACAAAATCAGGTTTAGTAGTAATTGTCTGAACGCGACTCTGATGTGCACATATTAATAGCTGTTTGTATTTTCTAATTAAGTGTATGTATCTTTTTTTTCATTTTCCACGTCGACAATGGAGAGAGAAATTTAGAATCTCTGTAAATTTTAAATTAACTCCCATGCGACTTGTTTTTAAAAAATGTAAAATCATTTGCTATTAAACTAAAAATAATTAACGGACACTCTGATATATTTAACGGACTTAGTCACATTTCTTTATATATTGATTAGCCCTGGGTATTACGATAAACTACAACCGGCAGCAAACACTCTGATTGGTAGATTGGAGGTTTTGAGAAGTATGGAATCAACACTTAATTTCTGTTTTTCCCGGGTCCACACTAACCCGTCGTGGTAGCACTAGTTAGGGTCCTAGCTATAGGCAAATGGCGAACCTCCAAACAAAAACAAAACTCTATGAAAGTATAAAAATACATTCTTATAGTAAAAATACCATCAATAAATTTTTATATAAAAAATTACCAACAATTTCATGACATTAATCCATCTAATAACCTACAATTTCTTAAATCTAACTCTATTCCAAAATGCAACCTTAACAAAAAATACAACGGAAAACACAGATATCATCGCCTCCCATTATGTACACAGAATTCATGTATATGAACAAACGCTGAGTATCATCTGTCATGCACTCAACTGTGAAAGCAGAATAACACATTTCATATTTTTGTACTTCCAAGCTCCCAAGAAAATTAAATTTTGGCATTAAATAGTCAATAATTAATTGATATGCCGTTAAAAGTACAACTCAATTATATTTTTAGAACACTGAAAATCACGGAATACCAACAGCGTTCGTTTTTTCTTATGACTCAAAAATTATTTTTAGGTATGCGAACCTTCCACAAGGTGGCTCCAAATATCTTTTTATCTAGTAATTTTTTTTTTATATTTGATTTGTTATTTCTTTCAAAGCGTACCCCAAATGAACACCAATATAGAAAGAAAAGGCATAGAAAATCTGGAAGCGAGTCAAATTTAATTATTACTATGATGAAGGTTATGATGTGTGAAACCTCACCTTGAGATTAAAAGATACAATTCAGTCGTTCTTTGTTAATTTTGAAACGTAAACAAATGTCAATATACGCATGAACAAAGCAAATTAAAAAGAAAATTTGTAATTACTCAAAATTCAAACAGAAGATTTTGCAATAACCCCGAAGATAAAATTACACGTTCACAATATTTCATAATATAAAATAATTTTCAAATCATTTGATGGAATTAATATAGTCTGAGCGGAAATGGCTTGAAATCCAATAGAACCATAGGTTCTTTTAAATGACAGTAGCCATCTTTATCAGGAAACATCAAAATGGCCGTACGTTAGGACTCCGATAAAAATGGCATCAAGATTATGCATGAAGGCAAATCTACTTTTATTTGCACATTTTGAAATTTGAGATATTCTGTAATAAATTATATCTTCCAATCAGAATATTTGTAAGAAAAAATTATTAAAAAATAATGTCGTCCCGTAATTCAATATTATTATACATTGACTTAGTTAAATATCTTACTTCAACAGGTTCAGTTACTGACATGACGATTTTATTTGCTTCCCATAGGAAGGTCTACTTTATTGTTATATTGTCTGCCATCTTCTTATAATTTCATCTTCACAGTTGACCATAGATTTTCAATCGGATTCAGATCAGGACTTGATGGTGATCATTCTATTACCTCGTGTTATGTAAAACTTTTACGCTCAAAAAAATGAACGTACTATATTCGATGCATAAGAAAGAGCATGTCATGTATAAATAAACACTTCACTTTGGGACATCTACCCTTCAAGAATGCCCTGTCCATGAAATTGCGATAGTCAGCACTATTCAGTTTAATTTCTTCATCGACTTTAAATCCTTTAATAATGTTTTGATCGACAATTCCTGTCTATATCATCACTGTCGCCATTTTTTTCTTTTTCTTTAAGCCACAGGCACGTCTGCATCGCAGAAAATCAATTCTTTTTTCCATCCATTAAGTCTATCGAACGTCAGCTGAGACTTGTTCATGAAAACTGATTTAGA